>OMNW01035092.1:40545-68458 GCA_900303245.1 Selene dorsalis | reverse complement strand
TACAATTAAATAACTTGTAATGAAATGATATCATTCATTCCTTCATTGCCCTCCGCTCATTTAAATGCATTAAATGAAAGCTGCTTCTTGGATAAATTATCTGAATCCTTTTTTTTTTAAATTCTGAAATGAATTCAAAAGTACACTTATGAATTCTGATTCTAATTCACAGAAAATGAAAAGGCTTTAATTATGATCAGTTAGTCAGTTATCAAGAAGAAAGTCAAACATTTGCTGGTTCCAGCTTTTAAACGTGACAATTTTCAGTTTGGACTGCTGGGTGGTGAAAACAAGTCATTCAAAGATGTTAAATCAGGCTTTTTTTTCCCTTTCTCAGGCTAATTAATTAATAAATGAATTGAAACGTAAAGATGGATAAAAGATTAATATTCATTACTCTCTGGAGCTACTGCTGTCCGAGAAAGTTACAAAGTGCATCAGAGTAAAGGAAATGATACAGATGATGCAAAGAGCACAAAGTAATACATTTATCAGATAAATGACACAACAGTGCTGAAAAACGTCTTCAGCAGGAAAGAGGTATTTTAAAAAGCTACTTGGACACTGACCCTGCTGCTTGTTACGTGTTTATTGTTGTGCTGCTTCCTGCAGGAGGTGCTACACAAAGAATTGTTTGTGATGTGAGTGCACCATGTAATTTCCTTCTGTTTCACAGGGTATTTTTTCCCCTGTCCTCCTCTCTCAGCTATGCATTTCCAGGAGTGGTTACGGTCACTTCGCTCCAGCACGGGTCTCAAAGGGTCTGAATCAGAGGACTTGTGGAGCCTTCTGCCATCTCTGCCTCTGTCCTCCTTCTCCCTGTCCTCCCTGTCTCTGTCGCCCTCCTCTCTGCTGGGTTTGGGAGCCTTGGCCTCTCTCACTGCGTACTGGCTGGTGACCAGACCTCGACCCATGCGTCCCCCCTGTGATCTACAAGCTCAGTCCGTAGCTGTGAACGTGAGTTGGTCAAGGTCACTGTTTGCATCATGACGGCTCACTTCGTTATGGAAGGAGTGTTTTAATGATGGTGTCTGTCACAGGGAGATCCCAGCTGCAGGCGATCGGCTCTTTTGAAAGATGACTCACTGCTGGAGTTTTACTATGATGATACCAGGACGGCTTATGACATGTTCCAGAGAGGCCTGAAGATCTCAGGTGACGGCACCAGGCATCTTTTTCACATAACATTTCATTGAACTTTAGCCTAAATTTTATTGTGTAATCAGAGCTAACATTTGAGTAAACTACCAACCCAAGTGAATCTCTATAATTAAAAGTGATTAACTGCTGTAGTGAAACAAAGCACACTGACAGCATGCTGTAAATCATACACTGGTGTGACGCTGCCTTCTTGTGTCCTCAGGAGATGGCCCATGCCTTGGCTTCAGGAGGCCAGGCCAGCCCTACCAGTGGATCTCCTACACTGAGGTCGGACATATTTTATTATTTTGATCCTCCGGTTGTCACAGTTTTCTGTTACGTTACTCTGTGTGTGTCCTGTCCTTCAGGTGGCCGAGCAGGCGCAGGTACTGGGCTCTGGGCTGTTGGCTAAAGGCTGCCAGCCCAACCCGCAGCAGTTTGTTGGGATATTTGCACAAAACAGACCAGAGGTATGAACTGTTACCTGTCTTGTAGTGTGAAATGTGCTTCCACAATGGTCGGTCATCTCTGAGCTTTAGATCAGATAACTTCTATGACATAAACTCATCTTACCTGTAAACAAGATTGTTGATCCTTAAAATTCCCCACAGCTCCGTACTGCAAAATAATATTTCACCTAAATCAGATTTTACAGAAACTCCATCTCCACAGAGGGTTGTGAGTGATTATCCCAGTTACCCTTGGAGCCCAGGATCACATTTTTTATATGAGTTTTCAGGTTCAAAATGTGATTTGTATTTGTGTGCATCCTTAATGTGTGTTTTCCCTCCATTCATATTGTGAGCAAAGTGCTGCTGGTGAAAGTGGGTCTCTAGGGCAGCTAATATTGGAACATGTCTGGTCCCAAAACTAATTTTTAACATTTTCATCTGGCACAACCATTTGTATCCCTCCTGTGTAGACTGAGGATGAAACAATTTGATCTCTATCAGGCCGGTCTGCGCATATGTGGTGTTTTTTCTTTTGTATTGTAAATATGAAATGTATGTAATGTCTTCTCTAATGTTTAGATATCTGACTCAACAAGTACACGACTAGTGAGTCTAACAGTGCTGCTCTGTCTCCCTCTGCTGGTGACAGTGGATAATCTCTGAACTGGCCTGCTACACTTACTCCATGGCTGTGGTGCCTCTGTATGACACTCTGGGGCTGGAGGCCATGGTGCACATACTCAACCTGGGTAAGACAAATCCCATGCATTTGATGACTTTTAAAGGAACAGTTCACCACAAAATATAAAAATGTTTATGAATGATGAGCCTGCCACTGTCCCACATGCAATCAGATCAGATGATGATAATGCACAGTGCCGATTCTCCTACAGTATTGTTTTGAAGACTGTTAACATACAGCACCAGTCAAGTGTTTGGACACCCTTAAGTGAAAATGAGTCCAAACATTTGACTTGTACTATATGTGTAATTAATATATAGAAAGTAGATCATTTAAGAAACTATAGAAATAGTTACGTTTGAAACACCAGTGGGAATAGTACTGAGGTGCTTTGTAAATTATTTGCTTTCAAATGAAAGTCCTGATCTCACAACCCTGCTTAAATAAAGGTACCGAGGTATTATAGCTTAAATGATAGATGTGCTGGTTGAGTAAAAAAAAGAAAAAAGAAATCCCATTTTTCTTTTCAGTTTCTCTCTAATCTGTTTCTTTTTATGAGTTTTATTATGTGTATCATTTTTATTACATTGGTCTCAAAGTCCAGCTCCTGGTCTCACCTGTTTCAGTAGACACTTTTTTTCTATGGGAATAAAAAACAAAAACTTTATAAATCTTAAACACTGTATTGTAATTTACCTATTTTTCCTTTTTAAATCTACAAAGCCACAAATATTTGCATGGCTGTCAGACACTGTATCTGAGTGGAGTAGAAATAAATTAGCAGAAATTGATACTTTTGAATGTAAATCTTAACTAAATATTGCACATAGTATTTAGGCATTTAATAATTTATATAATTGGAATTGTTTAGTGTTATCTATGTATTAGATCTTGTACTTGTCACTGCAAACCAAATTTCCACTGAAGGGACAATAAAGCTTGAACTGAACTGAATTTGTGCTGCAATGACACTTGAGTTTTCCTGCCTGAGGTCAGTAAAGTTCATGGTGTCTGTGTGTGGTGGTGGATTCTTAGCGGAGATCACTCTGGTAATCTGTGACCGCGAGGAGAAGGCAGCGTCTCTGCTGGAGAACAAGGAGAAAGGCGTGACTCCGAAGCTCTCCTGCCTGGTTCTCTTTAACAACTTCAGTGAAGCCTTCGTGGAAAGGGCGAACGCCAGCGAGGTGGAGGTTTTGAAACTGGAGCAGCTCATGGTGAGCAGAGTGGAAACACTAAATCCCTGTAATGCAGACTCATTCAAATGTCTCCCCTTTAATCAATGCTGATGTGTAAATGGATATAAATGACTCATCTTTGTCCACATCGTAGGACCTGGGAAGGCAGAACCTCAAAGATCCTGTGGTGAGTTTATCGTCTCTCAGCTGCTGTGTCACCGCATCAAACTGGTTCCAGTATATACCTGATCCCCCTCTAAATGCTAGGTTGACAGTTTTATTGTTGCTCCTGTCCCATAAGATATCATTAACACTCACTTGTAAACAGGGCTTAAATTAAGAGTGGAGGAAGCCCGTTGTCATATTCTCATATTTTATTGCTGCCTGCTGTAGCCGCCCCAGCCCCAGGATCTGGCCGTGGTTTGCTTCACCAGTGGAACCACAGGTATCGTCTGATCTTATAAGTCTCTCCGTAATTATCCTTCACTACATCATTAGAGGAGTGTCCTTCAGTGCCCACTAACAACCTTTCATTGTGGCACCGCTATAGTTTCCTATGCTGTACAGAGCTCTGCAATAATGTCTTGTTTATTTATCCAGGGAAGCCCAAGGGAGCCATGATCACCCACGGCAACATCGCCTCCAACACTTCCTCTGTCATTAAGATCCTGGAGGTCTGTCTACACTTCCACCTCCTTGTCTAATTGAGAACAGCCTCATAGTTTGCATCACTTCCCATCTGCTTGTGTCTCTGTATCTCAAAGCTGTCCCTCTCCCTGCTGTGTCTAATGGTATGATTAATTGGGTGTTTGATTGCCCCTGTCGCTGCAAGGTACTTTAACTAATTGCCCCAGTATAAAGATTCTGCTATCTTAACTGCTGTTGAAAAAGCCATACAGCATGTTTGATTGCCTGCGATGCTTCACCGTATGCTGCTGCCTGAACTTTATCTCTCCCTGGTGCTTTGCTCATTTTTATGTCTTGTTTTCTCTCAGGGTTCGTTTGTGATCCAGCAAGAGGATGTGTCGATCTCATACCTGCCGCTTGCCCACATGTTTGAGCGGATGATTCAGGTAGTTGATCTTCACAGATGTTTTGTTTTTGTGTGTAAAGCCTGAATTAAGTCTATTTCTGTCACAGGTCTCTATGTTCTGCCACGGGGCCAGAGTAGGGTTCTACCAAGGGGACATTTCTCTTCTTATGGATGACATTAAAACTCTGAAACCCACCTTCTTTCCTGTTGTGCCTCGATTACTTAATCGCATCTATGATAAGGTCAGTGAATATACCCACCTGTTGCCCTTCACAAGGCATTTTGAAAACATAACTCTTGGCAGATTATGGTTTAAACCTGGCTTCATCTTTATGTCCCTGTAAAGATCCTGGGTTCTGTGACGTCTCCGTTGCGGCGGGCTTTGCTTCACTACGCCGTGAGGAGAAAACAGGCGGAGCTCAGCAGTGGAGTTGTACGTAACAATAGCCTGTGGGACAAACTGGTGTTCAACAGGATTCAGGTCAGTCGCCTCAAGCTACATCTTCTGTCAGTTCTTGTATTTCGGTTGAACTGTGTTGTACATTCCTACTTAGGCTGCTGCCTAGTAAAGACCTATTGCATGTTTTCAGTCTGAATTGACATGTCTTTCTGTTAATCCAGGTCTTTACTATTTATGTTTTGTAGTTGATAACACAGTGGTACCGGCAGCCCTTCAAACAGAGAACAAATTTGTATCCAAACTTTACAAGAGAAGCACAACTATTCCAGCAATGGGTGCCAAAATCACGCAGAGCATATTGGCCCTGTGGGAGTTTATTGGAGAAGTGTGCTCACAGGCAAACAAGAGCTGAGAGATTCTGGCTCGGCATTGTCAATGCAGATGGGAAATATGACCAAGGTTGAGAATGGTTAAAATGGAAATTAGCACAATATGATAGTGTTTGAGCTATTTTACACAAATACTGCCTGTACTGTCTCTGTTTCAGGCCAGTTTAGGAGGTAATCTACGGTTTGCTCTGACCGCTTCAGCGCCCATCTCCCCCACAGTGCTGTCCTTCCTCAGAGCCACTCTGGGCTGTCTGATATTTGAGGGTTATGGTCAGACAGAGTGCACTGCGGGCTGCACTTTCTCCATGCCCGGAGACTGGAGCGCAGGTAACAAAACCTCAGCTTGTTACCTTTCCTTTCCCTCTCAGCTGCCTATGCTTTTGTGCCCATGCTGGTTCCTCCTGTGTGATTGTGTGTTTGTGTGTTAGGTCATGTTGGTGCTCCCTTACCCTGTGCCATGGTGAAGCTGGTTGACATTCCTGACATGAACTACTTTGCCAACAACGGAGAGGGAGAGGTGAGTTCAAACGTGTGATCATGCTCAACATATTACCAGACAATGTGCTGCCTGCTGACACTCGTCGCGCCTTTATCCTGCGTTAGATCTGCATCCGTGGCCCCAGTGTGTTCAGAGGCTACTTGAAGGACCCAGAGAAGACAGCTGAGGCCTTGGACAGTGACGGCTGGCTGCACAGTGGGGATGTGGGCCAATGGCTTCCTGTAAGATTAGACAGGATAATCAGACTGTGTGTGATACACAATACTCTGCACTTCTAGTTCCCTCGTAAATGAGTTAATGTGCATTTTTATTTCTTCTCTGCTAGAATGGGACATTACGCATCATTGACAGGAAGAAGCACATCTTCAAGTTGTCCCAGGGAGAGTACATTGCTCCGGAGAAGATAGAAAACGTCTACATGCGTTGCGTCCCTGTACTCCAGGTGTTCGTGCATGGAGATAGTTTACAGGTACAGTGCTCATATGATGTAATTCCTACTCTGTATAAAAAACATTTGCAGAATTTAAGTTTAATATTTAATTTTCTCTTGGTACCAGTCTTATCTCATAGGCATAGTTGTGCCTGACCCTGAGGTGTTTGTTGACTGGGCTAAAGAGCGGGGATTTGTTGGTTCCTATGAGGAGCTGTGCCAGAATCCAGTAAGTCATTATGTCCAAATTTTGAAACATCTCACTGCCTTATAGTACTACATGGATGCTAATACACGTACTTGGCTATCTGTCTTTCAACAGGACGTAAAGAAAGCAGTATTAGAAGACATGAAAGCTGTGGGAAAGGAAGCAGGGCTGAAGTCTTTTGAACAAGTGAGCAATCTATGCTGTCGGTTAAAATTCAGGGACAAACGCACCAATAGTGACTCTTACTGTGGTTTTGTGTCGTTTTTGTCTCCTCTCAGGTGAAGGACATTCACCTGCACCCAGAGATGTTCAGTGTCGCCAACGGCCTCCTCACACCAACCCTGAAGAGTAGACGTGCCGATATCCGCAGAGTCTTTCAGGAACAGATATCAAGCATGTACAGCAAAACGGCCTTTTAAAAGACTCTACTCAGTAATTCACACACAACACCCAAGGGTTACTGGTGTACAAGAAGGGAAAGAAAAACAAGAGAGGGAACCTGCAGTGAGAAAAAGTTAAATTAACGTCCAGCAGTGCCTCATCTAAAATATACAGATGGATATATTTTGGAATTTTGGTATTTTGCTTCAAAGAAGTTTTAATTTCGACCTCTGTCCACATAATACATTAACTCATCACATGAAAAATAACACAGAATGGGACCAAACCATTTTATTTTTGTCAATGTCGTCCTTGTCACTAACTCAATGTTAAGTCAATGGGAGATTTTACCGTGATGTAAATTATTGTGTAGTTGTAGACAGGAGAATCACAGCTTTTGTTTAGGAAGCAATCTGCACAGACAGTTAGATATTTTGTTTACACTACCCTGCTCTTTTCCCAAGAAGAGCTTTTAAAGGGACACTGTATTTGTGAGGCCGTCAGAAGTTGCATTAATTGTAGGTGTGTATTTTAAGGTTAATGGGTCACTATGATGTAAGCGTTTCATGAACATCCTTGATCCTAGCTCAATGGTCATGTTTCTAATTGGTTCTGGAAGATTTTCCTAGACCAGTGTGAGCATGTATTCTTCACCAGATGTTAAACGATTACAACTAATGAGGGCTTCAACCAGCAATGACTTTTAAGAACAAAAAAAAAAAACTGTACTGTAAATACTGCTTATATTGAGATTTGTGGAGCGGACACTACTGACTAATTCCAGTAAAGCAAAACTGAACAAAAATAAAGTTAAGTAACTCATAACTCTTTTGTGTGGTTAAATTGCAGAATGTTTGGTTCCCAACAAGACACACACACACCCACACACACACACCTCCTGCACTCACCCCGAGACATGCAGTGGATTATCAGATTTTGAATGATCAAGGCAACAATGCAATTGTTACTGGTTCACAATGCAGATTGTAGACATGGTATGTCACCATTGATTTATTTTATGATTGAGTGTACATTAAGAGGACAGCTGAAAACACTGTCACATTCTGATACTAATACATTTATAGACCTACAAAAAACAACACTAATGTTAAAGTATTCACTTAATTATGTTAAAAAAAATCAACCAGTACTACAACTTAAACTTGTTTAGAAAAACACCTTCATTAATACACTTACATGTTACTCTAACAGTTACATGTAGTAGGAAACAAAGACAAATTGGAAAACAGGACTGACGAAGAATAAATAGTCAATGTCTTGGTGTGACACCTCAAAAAAAATCCACTTGGTGATATGGGAGAAGTCAGGGTGTGTACATCACTATACAGCTCCATTAACCAGAGCATGCCCATCATACTGAGGCTGTCCCTGATGATAAAGGTGGAAAACAAAGGAGTGCAATGACAGTATGATTTGGTCCAAAATCAAGAAAAGCCAAAAACAGTTGGCTTTCAACCCTGGTGCACAGGGAACAGAGGAAAGACTTTCTCTAGACTGCCAACAATGTGTGAGGCTCTTTGCAAACAGATGAACTGAACCACCAACAATAGAACAAAGGATGGATGGTGTGATTAAAAAGAAATTGTGTGTCATAATCAGTATTTCCCACTAGAGGGAGCACCAGCCTTTGTTTTGGACAGCGTTTTGATTTCAATGGAGACTTGTTCTCTCCGCAGCCAGAGTGGTCGATATTTCTACACTGCTGCACAGGCACAGTCTCACTTCACACAAGTTAGTTTTCATATTACATCCAGTCAGGACAATGTAGGCACACATGATGTGACCGGTAGCATCCTGTAAATCCCCATCAAAAGCCATCACACCATGGCACAGAGCTAACCAGATAACCAACAAAGGCCAGAATACAGAATTATATTGTGTTGCCGATAACCTACAGTACCTTACATATAATTCACTGTGTAGTGTTTGTAATTTCATAGCTGGGTAATTAAAAAGATGTTTTACAGTTTGTTGGTGACAAAGCAGAAATGACTAATAACAACATTTCCTTGCTTGTTTCCTACTTTAGAAACAAATGCTTATAGATATCTCTGAAACCAAGAAGTGAAACCCTGTTAATTAGTTCTGACGAAAGTTGTTTGATTCCTATTTAAAAAAAAACAAAAAAACAAACATATTGGCTTATAACGTTGCACTTGGCTGATGGCTTTGTTAATGTGGCATTTTAGCTGCACAGAGTTTTTGTACAGAGAATGAAACATGGGAGTGTAGTGCAAGAGGAACTGGGGGGTGATGAGGCCGCAAGGAAACAAACGGATAATCAGGTTAAGGCCGTTGCTGTCCGTTTGAACTGCGCGGAGGAGCCTGAAAAGAGTGCAATCCATTCAGAGAGGCATGAAAGGAGCCCTTCCCGGTTTTCGGCGTTCCTCCCTCAGTCGTCGGCGACAATGGACAGAGCACGCAACTCGCTGAGCTTGGCCTCGGTCTCCCTCTCCCTCTGCTCATCAGTCAACCCTGCCTGGTCGATCTGGTCTGTTAACTCGCTGAAGATGTTGTACATTTCAGTGAAGTAGACCACCTGAGGAGCAGCAAGGGGAAAAAAAGAGAAAAAGCTGTAATAGCAGAAAAAATAGTCCTGTCTGTCCTCTGATGTAAAGACACTGTCAATCCACAGACCTGTCATAGATGCCTCTCAGGGAAAACTCCAAATTCATGTCCAAACTGCTCCACTTGCACAGTCTAACCTTGCTTTTACCAAGACTAGTCTGAAGCTGCTGGTCTCATACCTCTTCAACCTCGCTAATGAGAACTGATTCGAGAGGAGAAGAGGGAGCCCACAGATATCAAACAACTCTGACAAAGCCCCAAAAACCAAGCGCTTCAGTGGGTAGTGACCCTGCTTTTCTCTCTCGATCTGAACAAGAGATAGAGAGTGTTCACTGAAAGCTTTTTTGACACTTCCCACCCCTGCTTCTTCCCCTTAGTTCATGAGTCAGGCTCCCTAGAGAGTTGCTTTGATGATTAATAGACTTTAATCACATTACAAGACTCCAGAAGAGTAGGCAGAGAATAAAAGTACTGGGAAATACAACCCCTTGAAACCCACACACACATCTCAATATTTATTCACACAGCGATGCATACGATACCATGCTCTTAAGGGGCATCGCTGGCTTCTCAGAAATTGCATGTGTGTCCTATTGTAGGCTGAAACAGCAAGAACAACCAAGATACCAGTGGGAGAAACACTTACTGATTTGCTAAGGGTCACAGCAGGATAAGGGCTAGGTCAAGTTGGAAATAAAACACAAATCTCTTAAATAGAAATAACGTTTGTCTCACTATGTAACGAGCAGGATTTGACACCATCAGCCAAAAGAAAAAAAGTCAAGTTTTAAAACCTTCACTTGAGTTCTCAGTCGGAAAGACCTTTGTATGTTTATACCAATATTTACCACCTAAGCCACATGAGTGGGCCATAAGTATTGGGTTACTGTGGTTTGTGGGGGTAAAGCGGATATATACATATATTTTTTTTTTTACCAAAAGTGGCTTGTTGAAATGGCCATCGGAAATGTTCATATGACCAGTGATGATTATGTACACCAGATCAGTGTCTGGGTGTCTTTGTAGCAAAGACACACTACTGTTTTAATTAGTCGAAGTCACCGCGAGGAGTACACGCAGCCTTACACAACTATGACCACCTACCATACAAAAAAGATCCTTTGGGTAAGGTAGAGCTTTAATTTACATGACTTCCGTCTAAGCACTTTAACATACCATAGTTCCAGCTGCTTAGTGTTTATGCAGAGGTTACACTTAGCCTACAAATACAAGCGAGTTCAGTAAGTCCTTAAATAATGAATGACCACTGTTTGTGAGGACAAAGAGAAACAACTAGAAAAAATAGACAAAGAAAGTAATTTAAGTGTTTATAATGAACGCATGCAGCAGAGAATTCAAAATTGAGGGGGGGGAGTATCAAGACAATGCTTCAATTCATCAACATCTGTACAGGTGGACAGGTCAGGCTGTGTGTCCCATTGTCAGTCGCTGGACAGAACTCGCAGTAGTGAAGCTGAAGGCTCACAACAAAGGCAGCCTTTGTGCCTTTTCCTGCTGCCGCTGGGAGCTGAGCAGCAACAAGCGGCTGGGAGAGAAGGGAGTGGAGGATGAAACCGATCATACAGCAGGGCTGAGGATGAGGTCCACTGGTCCACTGGCCACCCACGTGTGACGATGTGTGTGTGTGTGTGTCTGTGTGTTAATGCTCATTCATGTGCGTGAACTACATGAATAAAGATGATGTAGAGAGAGTAAAATAGCTAGTGTGACTAATAGGAGCGGTTGCAGTGTACAAAGCCAGGTAAAAAAAGGTAAAAATCAGATGTAACCTCAAAAAAGAAAAAGATCTGAGTTTAGATTTGTGGAAATATTACAGTTGATAGCTCAGTTTGCTAATTTTAAGTTCAAAGTACATCACAGAACCTCCATAATTGTCATTAGGTCTGGAATAATCTACTTTACTCATTAGGAGTGTGCCAGTGGCTGTCCCGAGGAGGAAATGACATGGCCAAGCAGGTCTGGGGTGGGGGAGGGGGACATGGTGGCGCTAACTTGAGACACCCAGCTGCTTTAAGCGCAGCTTCAGGTTAGAGGAGGGCTTGCAGGACAGCAGTGGAGCCAGACAGATGAGGCCTTCCTGGGCTAAACACAGTAGTGTGGGCCGTCATTGGGGGTTAATCACATTAGGACAGCATGGAGGGAGACAGGCTGCCAGGATTATACACTCCCTTCCATCAGACTCTTTATCCACCGTTTAACCAATGCTCACAGGGCGTTACAGCACGCTCTGCGGTGGGTGTGTGCGTCAATGCGTGAGCGCAACATTGTGTGTTCATCTCCGGGGATGGGGGTCACTAACCTGTGCCCGGATGAGAGCCTCAAAGCTGGGCTGAAAGTAGTCGATGCGGCTGTGGTAAAACTTGGGCATCTCATCCAGCAGCTGCTTGTTTTTAGCCTCAAAGTCTTCCCTGACTGGTCGGAGCTCCTCTCGGGCCTGGGGTGTGGAGGGGAGAGATGAAACAAAAGAACAGGCCATCAGTGGTCACTATTCAAGGTAAAGGACTAAAGACTGAGGGTAACAAAGAGAAACAAGTTAGTTGTAAGCAAATTCAGCATTGAGCCGTCATTAGTGTCCTTTTTCTTATTGTTCAGAAAGATATTTGCCTAATTCCCACGAAGAAGCAGTGCAAAAAAAGGCTGTAATCACGACAACAGTGAGGAGGAGTGGGTAATGTGGGCAGACTTGGCTGTGAGTGGACTCCAGCACCACTGATCTGTGTGTGAATGTATTAGTGGGTAGTCTACTGTAGGCATGGAGTTATGGAATGCACAATGAATATGTGTGAGAGGGTGAGAATTTTTATTAAGGGGAAGGGGGGAGTTGCTATATTGAAAGTACAACATATTGTTTATCTGCTGCATAATGGTACGGTCTCTTCACCTTAGTTAGTTTTCTTTACACATGCCAGTTGAAATGGCATACGAGTGTTTTGTCAAGATCATTTCTTTAAGTGCACCGGGATTCAAAGGGCAGGGATGTAGGGGCCTCTTCAAGGCTTTGTTCCCCTGACAGTGCTTTTCTCAATGTGTGTGGGTGGCTCGCCATGTGAGGATGTGTTAGAGGCAATAGCATAGGCAACACTGCAGCGCTATCTGTGAATGTGTGCGCTTCTGTATTGGCCTGATGGTGTGTGTGTGTGTGTGTGTGTGTGTGCATACGTGTGTGTCTACAATTCTCAATTACGTGCCTGTAGATGTGCAGCACTGCCTTTTTGAAAAGGCACTACTTGAGAGCCTGGTAGCTTGCGTGGGTGAAGGATCGCACATGTACAGTATGCATGTGCTCAACTATTTTTGTTCATATCCAGTCAGCATTTGTCTTTTTCCACTTATTGTGCTCAATTCACAATACGCACAACATGTAAGAGCAAGTGAACTTTGCTCCTCTGCAGATAGAGGGAGCATTCGAGTGGACCGACACGTGCACCGATCCGAGCTTTAAAAACACAGTACCTGATGTAGTTTGACCATAACGGGCCCGGTTTTATCTTTCTCTTCATACTTCTCCACTTTGGACTGCAGCCGTTTGTAGTCCTGCAGCGCCTGTTCTCGACGTTTCACTGCCATGTTGAGGCTGGGGAAGACGCCACTGTACCTGGAAAACAGGTAAAGACAACCTTAGACATCTTTACTAACAATAACAGGATGCTAAGCAAAACATACACACACAGACATACTCAAATGTGCATGCATGCAAGCCAACGCAAAACACCCAGACACTCAAACTAGAACATTCAAATGGTTTAAAAAAAACAATGAAACCAAAATTATTGAAATCATTAAAACTGGTTTTCTTGCTCTACAAAATTTGTGGGTATGCATTCTGCATTGCATCCCATCAAGTCATTATGAATTAATAAAATCCCTCTCCTCAACATCTTATTGTAGAGGTACTCTCAAACCCCAGAGGACAGCTCTGCATTAAGCTTCCTCTAATCTATTATCTAATTACTGTAGTTCAAAATGGCATGAAACAATTCATTTTGTGACAATTATCATATTCCAAATGAAAATATATTCTTGCAACGAGAATCCTAGTCTTCAGCACTAAAAATAGGAAAACATTCATCTGTAACTTAGCAACAGGAGTCTGAGCTTCATCCTGGGACTTGTTGCACTGTTTTTTTGGCTGCTTTTAATGGGAAGCAGGAATACTGTAATACAGTAAATATCCACCTAATAATATTTAATACAAATATATAAATTAAAGTTAACATACCTGAATGATAACATCTAAACTACATGATTTAAGTACCTTTGAATGTATGCAGCATTAATGTATAACATCAGAAAGCTCCTGATATTTCTTCCTTAAGCTGAGGAAGTTCTGATTTGTTTTGATTGTCATTAATTTTAAAAGACAAAAATTACACAGCCAATGTAACATCGAGAGTAAAGGGGAAATAAGATACCAGAAAGCTGTTATTAAAACCTCAGCGGTCTTGAGCAAATTAATAGCAAAGCAAACAACAATTAAGAAGCTAATTTTTGATCTTTCTGAAAAGCAGGCCAACAGATTATTTACACAGGTGTCTGCAAAGTGTGAGTCAGTAATAAAAACAATTGTAGTGAAGAGTCAGATGCAGCTTTTTTGAATGACTCATTTAAAGCATCTCATCTAGTGTGTAGGCACACTACTACAATAGTTTTAATGTGTGCCTATAGTGTTATTAGCCACAAAATGTGTGGGCTTCATGGTTTACGTTCCTCTCCATGCCAGCCCGTGCCCTGCTCCCAGCAGCAGATGAGGGAGCCACTGAGAACCTGTGGACTGATTGTGAAATCCTGGATCGCGGCTCTGCTTGCCTGTGCACCTTACCAGAGGGTGGTGGTGGTGGGGGGTAGAAAATGAAACGAGCCGAGGCTCAGTCACAGACAAGCAGGGCTTGTTTCCGACAGGAAGTTAAGCAAGGAGTGGTCTTGTAGCATTTGAGTGACATCACGGAGCTGAGCTCAGCCCAGCCCCACAGCCCACGCTCTACCACTATTTATAAAATACCACTTTGGCCCAGTTTATGGCAGGGGTGGATGCCGATCCTCAAGTCTACTATCTGCTCCAGTGTACACATACTTGAAGTGCCAAGGGATTATGTAACTGCCCTCTAGGCATGACTGCTCTCCAGCACAATCCTATTGGCTGTTGACAGCGCAGCGGCAAGCCAACATTCACATGACACAAAGGCTGATCACATTCTCACCTGCATATTTCACCTGACAAAACGATGCAGTTTCCTCATGACACATCATGATGGTGTGCTGCTCCAAAGCGGCACAGCACTGCCAGCGCTTACCATGTTTCAGCACACACACACACACACAGACTTAAAAGCCACGGCTCCCCTGGCATGGATCAACCAGGAAAGGCTGGACACAAAGCCACTCACTTGTTAACCCATTCCTTTCCTTTCCACGCTGAGTACTGATGTCTCTCTGTTACGTTCACCGTTTGGAGTGAGTCAGCAGTGTCAAACCCTCCCACACGGCAGAATATGACCGTGAAGGTGACGATACATCCTTTGAAATGACAGTTTGGTCTGTGACCATCCAGTCACTGGACATTTCCCTCGATGTCCCGGCCTCGGCTGGTCAACTACCGGTCAGTCGGCTAGTTCTGAGTTTGCGGTCAGCCTCGCCTGAATGAGGTCTTACGCTGGTTGAGGGCTGCACGGGGGCCAAGGGCACACCACTGTCCATGTGACAGGTCAGGGTGTGGTGAAGAGGCTGAATGGAAATAGCATCTGGACCAGAGAGTGTGTTTATGAGCAGCTGCCAATCCACAGACAGGCCAGTCTGACCTGTCAGCCAAGCCCAAGTCTGGTCTAGACACCCTCAGTCTAGGAGGCTGGCCGTTCCTCTTGACTATCACTGTCATATAACCCACTACTGCAAAACACACACAGCAAACCACTAAAAATATAGGAAAGGGAATTGTTTATGTGCAAATAACCACCTCAAATGTGTCACAGTCTGAGATGAAGACTTAAGAGTGTCAGACAAGTTTACATCGTGTGGCAAGTCTTGTTCAAATATGCTTGCTGTGAATTTAAAATAACTACCACCTGTTGTATAAATGGTTCAAGAGCAGTGGGCCATGGGAACGTGTGTGTGTGTGTGTGTGTGTGTGACGTTCATGCCGAATCTCCTTTGTCTCGGCAGAAGGAGTCTGATCTGCTGCAACTTGCCTTGTGTTTTGTTGATCAAAACTCAGACAACTCATGCAGCCTGGATACACGCTACACCAGATAAGATGGGAAAAAGGATAACTTCACAGCACACATCCCGACTACAAAGAAACTAAACTTAGTCACTCTGTTACCACCTCAAAACAGCACCAGGCCCACAGCTAACGTGAAAAACAGCCATCAACTTTGGGCCTCACAACCTGCTCCAGGGACAGGGGCTTCCTCTGATCAAGAGGGGTGAAGGTAACTTGTCCAGTCAGAGCTGAACCCTGGGGCAAAGGTCTCAAAACAGGCTTGACTTCTCTCTCACCCAAAAGAGCAATGGAGCAGAAAGGGCTAGGTTAGGAGGCCTAGATAACACAAATTCCACAATGCCCACGCACCTCCCCTCCCCTCACATAAACACAGTGATGTCATTCAGTGACCCCGCTGAGTGGATGAAATTCACGTCTGGGCCTGAGAGAGGGAAAGAGACGAGGTGCGGGGGGAGTGGGGTCTGCCTCTTTTCACGTGTTTACAGTACATTTTACCACACTAAGTATTAAGGATGGATGCCAAAATTTTAAATAGCAATTACACATGGACACCTCAATCACACATTTGCACACATACAATAACCCATTCAAGGTCTTCCATTAACATTAACGCTCTTTCTCTTTACAGTGACACAAGATCACCAATAGAGTATTTTGAGACTAAGTAAATGAAAAATATTCATTAGTGAAGGACTAATGGAATCTTAATGGAGGCTTTAAAGTACAGTGGCCTTTGTGTTTCAGTTTTCTAGACAAGACACTTTGATAAACTAATAAATAATAGTGCTGTATTTTTAAGGAGGGGGAAAAGTTAATGATGAGGTCAGTTTAGTTTGGCTTGAAAACTCGTTTATGAACTTACTTCCTCTGCTCTATTTCAGAGCCATGTAAATGCCTAACTTTACGGTCTAAAATACCATCTTTGTGAAACCATGCCCCCTCCAAAATCTGGGTCGGTGTTTGTGTGTATGTTTGTGTGAGAGTGTGGACTGTCCTGAGACAGCTCTCCTCCTCAACCAATCCACAGCTCTGGGCCCAGGAAGCTGGGCCCTTTGCCATATTCTGGGCCTGCCCACACGTCCGCCTGCCGCCCACCAGGAAGAGGAAATTAGAACCATTCCATCCTGTCATTGCTCCGCCACCGGAGCACATGAGGAAGAGAGGGCTTAACACACACTCACAAACACAGACACTGACCCAACCTTTTTATGTTTTACAGAGGAACCTCTTCACACTGACTGCTTTTAAAAAATGACAAGGTTAAGGGTGAGAAAGTCCAACATAAACTTTTAATAAAAACATATGTAGCGCTCTCTTACAAAGCATATGTTTAATCTCCTGGGAGGAGCCGAGTGGAGGAAGCAAAACCTTAACAAGCGCTCCGGAAGGCGGGTGGGATAGTCCAACCACTCCCTTCAGTACCTCTGCTTTGCATGTGTGTGTGCACACTGTTTATGTGTGTGTGTGCGTGCGTGCGTTTGTGTGTGTTAGACAAAGTGAGGCTTAAGGGATGGAATAGCACTCACTGCCTGCTCAAATGGGGGCGAGTATTAGGAATGAGAACCAAATAAACTTTCTTCCAGACACACTACAACCGCAGAAGCACAGCTCACTCCTCAGTTCATTTTTACAATCTGTATTACTACACTGCAGGCCTTCCTGTGGTCATGCACTGCAGCTGTACTTTCCACCCTACCAGTGCGAAGAGCAGAGCAAGGTCAAATAATAAAAATATTACGGGGCGCTGAACTTAGTCTGCCCAGAGTGTCATGTATTTACCACATCAGAAATATTAGACAATGAAACTGAGCTAAATTGTTTTTTACAAGTCTTTCCTGTGACTTTGAGATGTATTTTAAGTCCCATGTGAAGATATCTACCTTTCTGCTGGCAAAAACAAATATTAAACTAATTGACAGCTATTTGACTTGGTCTGGTAATAACGAGACCATTTAAAATCAACATTTGAAGTATTAACCAGAAACAAATTCAAGAGTCATTAGGCATGAAGATGGACACTTACTTTTTCAGTGGGTCGATAACAGTCTTCTGGATCTGGTTAACCTGTAATAAGAGAACAATTGTTAATGTAACCAGTCAACTCCTCTACATTAAGGAAGAGACATTATGAATTGTTATTCACTGTCAAATTGAGTTACATCAAAATTAAACTCTGAACAAAATAGCTTCTCCATCTCTCGCTCATTAGCTGCAAAGGAAAGCCACTGCACAAACATCAACAATCGTGTTTATTTCAAACACAGTACTCAAGAAAAAAGGGGAGGGGGGCTTGCAAAGAAACTTTCATGACGTTGACTCTTTTATTGTACACAAGCCCTGAGGAGAAACCCCTGAATATTCATCGAGCTTGCAATACAAAAGGATGGAACTGTCAGGGGACGGACATGAAAGCAAAGCCCAACTGATTTCAAATCCTGTGGAGGGTGGGCTGCCTTACAAGATGAAAGTTCTTTGCAAACAAACATTTTAACAATAACAGTTTATATTTTCCTGCATTCTCCTTCTGGTTGCCAGAACTGACAGGGGAGGCAAAGAGGGGAAGGGGGGTGTTAAATGGAAGTAAATGAACATCTCATCTTGAGGCCTCCAGCCTCGGCACCAAGTCTCATTGACAGAAGTTGGCACACAATTAATAAAGTTTGCAGCATCATTTACATTGCAGATTCAAAATGACTTTTACTACTAGATCTCCTAGCATAACGGAACGCTAAGTTAACCAGGCGATCGCGTCAAGTGAAGAGTAAACGCAAAGAGAAGCAAAGGAGAATTTAAAGCAGCGAGATGTGAAGTGACAGCTGCATGAGAACTGTGAGCAGCTCCACTAATCATATGTTCACTTGCTATTGGAAGGACAGTCAATCACATAACAACAAGGAGGCAAGATCGCAGCTGTGCTTTGTAAAAATGCCCTGACCGTCTATGAGAGCATCTCTGAGAACATACAACACTCACCGCTTCACACGGGCACATTTCCAAGTACAAAATGGTTGATTGTGGTTTGAGGGAAAACAGAGAACCAATAAGAAATAAGTACATGGGAATTCACATTTTCTTTGTTTTACATATTCACACCCCCCACCCCCCACCCTCCACGACTTGAGCTGCGCCGCTGCTTCTAAGGTGAGAGCATGCAGCGAGGAGGGAGAACAACAGCGGCAGATTTGCTTAAGCATGCTGGTGCCCTCTACCCTCTGCCCCTTCCCACAGAGAGGGGGGGGGGGGCTGCTATTCCTTGGAGGCCCTGCAGAGCCTGAGGCTGGCGCTCAAGCAGCAGTCTCCATCAGTGAGTCACGGGGCAGAGGCCATCCCGGCACACAGGCCTCCCAAAAATACACACAGATCGCAGAGGAAATCAATATCCCTCCAAACGGAGCATCCTCTACTGTGCTGCCGCCATCTACACTGGGGCTCAGCTTCGGCAGCAGTGTGCCGGCGGGTCTGTGCGCCCTCCTCAGCCCCAGAAATAAACACACAGACCTGGGCCACTGCTGCCTTCATTATCGCTGCACGTTTTATCTGCTGGCTCTCTCACTTGCGAGCCCCGCGGCAGAGCATCTCGTCTCAACACGAAGAAGAGCAAAGGGTGGATGCTTTTGTGTCTGTTTTGCTGGAGCAATAGGGTTTGCTGTTGGTGCCGTCAGAATCAACAGTCAGCTTGAAGGGAGAAGCTCGAGCAGTGTTCGAGTGAGCTGTGCTGGATTTTAAACACCTAGCAAACCTGAGGTGATATTCCACATAGTCAACTGACCAAAAAGTGCTCACACTGACTATTTTGCCTTGAGCTCACTTTCAGCCACTCTGGAAAAGGAGCCACACAGCCCAGCCCAACTCTGGAACTGGAGCATTGTGTTCATGCAGGGATTTTTATTTAGTAAGACTGAAAGAAGTGCTCAGAAAATCAGGTGTGACCTAGCTGTCAAAATCCACTCTGGATCAAAGTGTGTTAAAAAAAAATACAACCACGTCAATACAGTTGGTGACTGTTGTCCTCCATGAGTGAGAAACTGTGCTGGGATCAAAGTGCCTGGCTGAATCACTGTCAAACACATCCCAGTCACAGAGCCAAACAGGAAAACTGCACAGAGTGGATCCAGAAAATGATTCCACTACTATACACTACATAAACAATTTATGTCTTTTACTACTGGAGATGTGAAAATACAAAATCACATTAAAATGAGAGATGACTGTGATAGGATGAGGGCACTGAGGAGAGCCTGACCTGAGGTAAAGATCATAGCTTCAGCCAGAGGGAAAAAGGAAAAGTCTTTGATGCTGAAGAAGTCAACCTTCAGCATGGTCTATGGTCTTGAAATGATGTGGAAAGAAAGAACTGGATTTAGAGTACCCAACTATTCCACTGACATTCAAATGTGCATGGAGGCATTGGTTAAAATTTCTCTCCAGTTCTGAATTCAACGACAGTGAACATTAGAAAAAAGGCAAATTTCACATTGTGTAAAATCTGAAGAATGTAAAACTTGCTCTATCCTGAAAACAGTCAAACTGGCAGGAGAGCTCTCCTGGGCACTCGACCAAGCCAAGTCCTGGAACATACGCACCCGGGGTCACAAACCCACACGCTCAGTCCAACCCACATTCTACTTTGTCTGGTCACTCAAAATGGCTCCTGTAAAATTTGATGAGCTGTAAGCAAAGCCAGTCTGAAACACTGGTATGTTAAAGCTGAAGAAGAAAGGAAAGAAACAAAAGTGACTTCTTCAGTATAGTCGCTGAAAACTTCTCAGATGTTTAGTATGTTTTAATCAATACTATAATCTTCCTACTCTGTGTGACATTTGAGTCACTTTCTATCAAAGTAGAAAGAAAGCTCTTGACAGTGCGTTGTGCCTAAAATGCAAACATTCAACGTCCTTTGTGATGAGACTTATTTACCATCTCATACAACTGAGTTTGACAGTAAGTTCATTTCAAAAGTGTGCTTCTATTAGTGCATGGGCTATACCCCGTGGACACGGCTTCACTCATATACTGACGAAAAGGTCATGCTTTGATTTTCTATGGAAATTGAGTCCAGTTCATGAGGTTTCACAGAAAATATAAAATCGACTCTTCTCAACCTAATATGTACAATTCCAGATGTTGTGCCATTCCTGAGATACTACATTACAATTTTACTATGGAATAAAAAACCATCCACTTTTTTTTCTTTACAAAAGACATTCATTTTCTCAACCTTGTTAGGCTGTTGTTGAGGAAAAGGTTATGAAATCATTCTGGTTCACAACAAAATCTGAAAAGAAAGAGGAATATTTTAAGGCAACAAATATGAAGAGCCCAGAACACCTAACAGCAGGGCAATGAGTCAAGAAAACACAGATGGAAAAAAGTCAATCGGTATATGCCTTAGTGTGATCTCCTGTGTTCTCTCCTGTATTTTTTTTCCCTCTTTAAAAGTCTACCCTTCACAGCATAGTGCCTTGAGGATGCACACATGCGGTGCCACTATGATTCACATTATAACTACCTGTGGCAATGATTCTAATCAAAAACTCAAGTGCACCCAACAAATAATCTGAGGAGGCCTGACAGCCAAAGAAAAGATCTTAACAAAGTACAGCTACGAGAGAGCAGGCAAGAGTATGCTGTACAGTTCTGTCAGGAATCTGTGAGGAAATGCCTGCATATATGGTTGCCCCTTACGGACTACACACAAGAAAAGAAAAGCACAAACATTACAAAAAACACAATCAACAAATTCTCTAAATATCAAAATACTCTGTGTAATGTACAACAAGAGAGGAAATATATATGAAGGATGTAATTGATCGTGTTTTATTCCAGGCCATGTCAGTTTGGGTCTGCCTGTCAGATTGTGTTGGCAATGGCCTCAAACTTTTACAAACTGAAATGTGACACTGACATTCACCTTGAAATTCCCCATGATTGCAGCTGCTCTTGTTTGAGTTGGTCCTGTAATCTTTTCAAGATCATTTTGTGTGAACTGTCAATTCAAAACTAAAATACTGAAATGTTTTGATAAAAATTTTAAAAACAACAACAACAGCAACTGGCTTGTCCATTATACAGACTGTGAACAGTAACTTGTGTGGATTTTGTGGTAGGGGATCTTTCCCTGTTGAGAAAAGGCTTTTCAATTGTATGAGTTATTTTAGACACCAGTGACTCACAAATGCATCAGTTTTCACAGCTGATAACCAGTAGCTTGAGCTTATAGAGGATGATGCCACAGATGCTTTTGAAAAGCAGCAGAAGGAAAGACATACGGACAGTTTTTAGTGCACAGGCTGCACGGGATTAACAAACACAAAATATGGATTTTCAACAAAAACTCATGTAGTTTCCTACTTCGCATGTCTGAGGAAAGACATTTCCTCTGATACCCATCCAATACTCATGGAAAGTACCAAGAAAATAAAGTAAGAGAGACGGCAAGAGTAAAACAGCGCTTCAAATATTAATGTAATGTAGCTTAACAAATTGGGAAGACTATGGGAATGAGTCTGACCTTCTCCTGGTTGAAGGCATCCATCCGTCTCATGGCCGTATCTAAAGCATTCATGGAGTCCAGAAAGGCCTGGTCCTGCTCACACAGTGGGTTACTCAGCAGGTCTGCAGAGATCTTCACTGCCGCTTTGGACATGGCTGACCAACACACACAAAGCAGAGCAGTCTGTTAGAACTTTGTGAGGAGACTGTCCTGTAGATCACAATCCACTCAAATGTCCCTGAAAATGTCCTCATCTACACAGTCTAATCCAATTAAAAGCCAGAATTTGACATTTGTCTTTAACCATGGGGCAATTTCTGTGGATTACACTAAGGCTCGAAGCGTTTCATCAGTATGTGTTTTTGTATTTGGTAGGGTCTTCAAAAGTGAGCTTTTTGGGAAAGAAATAAGGAGCAAAAGCAGAATGGCATAGTGCTGCCCCCATTGTAAAAATCTGAGGGGGTGGTGGGGCTGCCTGCCGCGTTGAATATTCACCAGTGCACCAAGAATCTTTGCAATGTTTCTACACTGACAGCACCAATTACTGTTAATCTGCACTCATGCCACTTTGTTTAGACACAGAGCACATATCAGATTATGGCTTCACTGTCAAAATAAATGAGCTGCACTGGGGAGACACAAGCTGAGAGGGGCGGCTGTGGTGAAAATGGGCTTCAAGGAGATCTGGAGCAGTCATTGGTCTCCTCTCACACTCCCTGGGGATCCTCTCAAGACCAATTTTCAACCAATCAATTATAATGGTATGGCGTTTTTGCATCTCTCGATTTTGACAAGTAACAAATTGCTTGATTTGACCTTGTCTGATATTACCGAGCGACATGTTGATTATTAAGAAATGAAAATCAAAGGGTGACCTGAGGGTAGTGATTTTATTATTCGTAATAGTAGCGTGCAAATAAGTGAAACTCGTGTCATCACCCGGAAAAGATGAGTAAGTTCTTAGCACGAAAAGCACAGTTACCTGCCTGCCTATCTGCCACTTTTTTCCTCAGCCTAATTGTAACTGGCAACAGGAGCAGTCCTTAATAGATATTTTCATACTTTGCCAGCTAATTGTCAGTGAGTTCAATAGAATTTTGAATATCTCCACTATTGACTTATACACTGACAAATGGTAGCCAATACAGAAAGCAGTGTATTAAACGTAGTGCTGACATGCAGAGTAGGTCCAGGTCTTTGTTTAGTAGCAGTTTGTGGAGACGGGACCTGTGCGACAGATGGAATCCATTAACGATAATGAGGGCCTGACAGCTATGACACTTTGATGATGCAGACATCCATATTCCAGAGCACAAAGGAGAGGAAATGAAGAAGCCTCTTGCTCCTCCATCCGTCCCCGCTCCTCCACCCCCACAACTGACTACTTACCACAGGCCCTGTCTAGTGCTACTTCCTAAATACACAACTCCAAAACCAGCAAATAAGCAAATAAAAAGTAGGTAAACATGGTTTCTGTGGCCGACAAATATATAAATAAACATAGGTTAAGATGATATACAAATCAAGCCATAACTGAATAGTGCGCAAAGAGATACACACATAAATTCAAAACACACGCACACGCAAACACACACACACAGACACACTATGATAGCGTAGAAAAACATGTAAAAGAAGATTAAGGCAGGGGTTTGCAGTCTTTTGTCTGATTTGTCAGTTTTTTGGAGAGCTGACGCACCACCAAACAAACCAAGACAACTACACATCTTTATGGCCCTGGAAAAAACCTGCCACGCAACATCAAGTATGTTGGTGAAGAAGTGGAGATCAATGGCCCACCAGGCGGGAACACACAGGTTGGTGGCAGAACACACCTAAATCAGCCTCAGTGCTTTTCTTCATGTCCTTGTGAAGCTTTTTCGTCTGATCCTCCAGCCTATAGGACAAAAGAATAATGATTATCAGCCAGCTTCTGTCTCGTAATTCAGTATGGTAGCAGAACTACTGGCAGCAATGTGAAATACCAACTGAAATGTATAGCAAATGATTGCATCAGGAGGAAAAAAAGTACACATACTATTGTAGTTTAATGATGATCTATATATAATTCATAATATATTTCATTCACTCAAGACATGTTGACATGGACAAAGAAAGCACCAAACCAAAAACCTGGAAAGGAAATTAGTGTATAAAAACATGGTTCAAGAAGGAATTACACATTTCATTGATTCCACATAAAATGTTATTATAACATCTGTTAGCTAATTAACAATACAGGGAATACTTCTTGTTGCTGTCAACTACATTTGCACTCAAAAGCATTAATGTCTTCAATCATTCCACCGCACATATTCCATTGATGGGTGTTAAAAATGGCAATTACCAGACTATGGAGGCTGAAAACACATGCCATTCATTATATCAATTAAGGCAAATGAGGGGTTTAGAACGTCCCCTGAGACTGCTTTCATATCACTTCTCCTGGTTTGTTGAAAAGGGGAATGTGGTGGGGTTTCATTTCCATCACTGCTTTGAGGGATTATATTAACTCGGAAGACAATAGATGTGTAGTCCCGTAGGACTTCTGGTGGTGGCACTATGGCCACTGACCACAAGATGAAGAGACAGTGGCATCACACATGTGGCTATGAGAACTGAACACCAAAAAATGGAAGTAAGCTGCCTCCAAATACAGTTTCTTTCTTTTCTTGTTTTTTTATTGCTGCTGCTGTAAAACAAATTAAGTGTTACTCCATAGGTGCGTGAGCATAAATGTGACTGGTTCTCTTCTGCCCTGACACTGTTAAAGTAGTAGGGCATCAAAACCATAATGCACCTCAAATAATAATAATTATCATTATTACACAAGTACTCATAAAATTACTCACAATTGCTTGTGCTGCATCCTCACAATAGTTGAGAAGCAAAATAACCAAATGCCAACCATGTCTAAATCTCACATACAGAACAATCCTGACCAGAGGCATTTTACATGTCATAAAATAGTGTAATGAGTCCTGGAAAGCTCGAAAAGCAAAAGGGCGAGCAAACGCTGAGGATGCACAGTCCAGGAGTAAATAGAAATCATTAATTATTTTCTATCATAACTCGTCCTCACATGCTTTTGTTTGTCTTGACGTTTTTTAGGATTTTGTACTGAATCGCCACAGACCAGATGGAGGTTGTTCCAAAAATGTCATTTGCGGTAAATGATGTAACTTTATCCTGTATTGTTAATGCCACAGGAAAAAAAACATTCTGTCAGAACAATCTCCACAGTAACTTCTTGTATTCCTCTCACCAATTAGATGTAACTGGTTCTCAGATGCCATATTAGCCTTTCTCTAAAGTAATCAAACTGCACACTTGCATTACAGATATTCAGAAATAAGCATTTCTAATTGCAGCAGATGATGCTCACATTATAGTCAATATTATCAGTAATACTTCAGGCAGGATTTAGCCAGTATCTAATAATTAGAGGGCTCCTTCCTGTCTTTATAATATAGGTTACTCAGTGAATACATTTTCAGTGTGCATGTAGAACAGGACAATGCTACCGACTGTGAAGAGTTCAGCACTGTGTTTCTGTATTGTTTAGAGGAAGCATATAAAAACTGACCTGAGGGACAATATTTCCATGCAGCTATCATATCACATTTCTGTTCTGAATCATACCTGCAGCTAGAAAATTGCTTCTGACATTGTTACAAACATCTGGAAATGCTGATATGTAGTCACTTTTGTCATCTCTGGCTTTGTGATAGCAGCTAGCAGAAGCGGTTGGGAAATCACACTACATAAACCGGACTTTGTTTTAAATGCAGTTCTGAGTACGACTGAAATTATTGTAAATTGGCTGACACAGTTAACACCTGAGAGTAATGAAAGGAGGCAAATGTGAGACAAAGAAAATAACAATATAACAGTAAAATCTTGCCAGTTATGGACATTAGTTTCTCCAGGATAGTGGGTGAAAGTGTCTCACTTAGTAAACAAACTAACATGCTTAGTCTTGCAGAGCTTGTTTGTACATGTGAAACTCATGTTACAGAGAGTACCTCCTACATCAAAATATATTGCACAACGCTGTTGCATCTTCTGTCAGTATTGACAATAAGAGCCAATCTGGATAAGTGCCAGGTGAGCCCAGAGCCTCTTTCCAAAAGGTGCTAATAGAGCGACATAGTGGAACAGCTGCTGCTCCTTGCTCCAGTGCCCTAATGTTGGGCCTGTGCAGCCACAATCATCTATCCACACCGCCTATTGAAAGCCAGATAGACCCTACTGCATTTTACATGACTTTCACACACAAGGCTTTTGTATGACACTAGATAATGAACAGGCCTTCAACCATGTATGAATACTCTGACCAGACTCTTCCTTTTGGGTAAATACCTGGTTAATGCCATTTACACAAGAACTGAGTCTTATGCTATATTTCCATGTAAATCACAGTTAAAACCAAAAAACATTATACCAGACCTTGCATAACCTTATTTACTATCCAGTTTTTTTTATACAGACAGTTAATCAAGACAATTATTGGTCCACTGAAATATTTACCAAATGTGGCTTTACAGGTATCAATCAGAAGAGTTGGTTGGGTTCTTGTAAAAGATAAATAAACTGATGGTCAAAGACTTGTGTCTTGTGACTTGTGTTTATGTTACAGAAAAGTGATGTGAATTAAGAGCTGTAACCATTGAAGATATGTCTGTTTTCATTCAATATTATCAACACAGACACACACACACACACACACACACACACAGAGAATGCAAGAGCAGGTATCGTGCAGGCCTGCCAAGTCCATTAAGGCCACAGATAGATCATGATGTGTTGATATGGATCTCTGGGGTGGAGAACCTAAATGTCTGTACATGCCTGCTGCTGTGACTCATCTATAAGGTCTATTGACACCACACCTTCCTGATAAAGGGCCCTCCTACTCAACAAAACCTGAGAGGGAAATAGTGCTCCCACTCATTCTGTGGGGCCCTCAAGGAGTTTCTATAAACCCGATCTCACAGTTGGAGATGGCCGGGTGAATTCTCTCCTTTGATATCACATTAATCAAAGAGGGTTGTTAAATAGTTACCAACTGATGTATTTACTTTTTGTTTTGGGCGTGTTAGTTCCTTGTGAAGAACCTTGTGAACTTTAAACTAATGACAGAGTCACAGCACATTTCATACGATTATATCTTTTACCTTAAAGCTAGGTTTAGGGGAAGTCGAGAGGAATATCTGATGAAAAACAAGCTTTCTTCCCCACTTCTAATTTTCACCATAACTCAACTGCGGGTCCTTTCACAGTTCAATGTTGAGAAAAAAAAGTGACCAAACATAGCAGGGACTGACACACTGTATGGGACAACAACAGCTACAACCTAATTTTGGATTAACTCACATACAGTTGTAAAACATTATTCCAATATTACAACATGTTTATTACAGTGTGTTGGGTACAAACACATAGTCCTCTGGCTAGAGAATACATAATGACTGATATATATTTTATGATAAAAAGTAATAAACACTTGAATCACTAATACTGCTTTAGTCCTTATTGTAATAATTATGGAAGGTATACCTTCTGCCTGAATCACCTATTCTCAACACACCACTAGGCAAATAATTACCCATCATGGAAGAGGTTACAGAAATCCATTATGCTGTAATTTCAGTTTTATATGAAAACACTTTTTATTCAGCCATTTCTCTTGTTTCATTTTACCACTTAATTAGCTAAAAATTAAACATGGGAGACTTTTCTCATGTTGGCAATAGGAGACCTCTGAGAAGAATCAGAAAGTGCATTTTAAGTTAATTACATAT
>OMNW01035092.1:23403-40525 GCA_900303245.1 Selene dorsalis | reverse complement strand
AATAGAAGAAGTATTTTGGTTACAGTCGACCTAATAAACCTTGTTTCAAAATGAAAAACTTACTTTTGGAGTTTGTCATATTCACGTTCAAAGTCTCTTTCAACCTAAAAAACAAAAAACACATTTCATGTAAAATATTCATCATGTAATGAGTGTGTTTGTTTTATCAATTTATTCATTCATTCATTTTCTATATCGCTTATCCTCACTAGGGTCACGGGTGAGCTGGAGCCTATCTCAGCTGACTCAGGGGCGAGAGGCAGGGTACACCCTGGACAGGTCGCCAGTCTATCGCAGGGCTGACATATACAGACAAACAACCATTCACACTCCCATTCACACCTATGGGCAATTTAGAGTCGCCAATTAACCTAACCTGCCTGTCTTTGGTCTGTGGGAGGAAGCTGGAGTACCCGGAGAGAACCCACACATGCACGGGAGAACATGCAAACGCCACACAGAAGGGCCCCAGCCGGCTGGCAGGTTCGAACCCAGAAACCTCTTACTGTTAGGTGACAGTGCTAACCACTGCACCACTGTGCCGCCGTTATGAATTTAATTACAGAAAATTATTAATCACAAGTTATGGACATACAATGAGCATGTAGCAATAATCAAAGACTTCTGATCAGAAATTTCCAGTTTATATTTACACAATATCTGGAGAATAATGAGGTGAATAAATATGGATAAAAAAGAAAGCGCATGGATTAAAATGTAATAAAACCCTACAACAACCACTGTGGGTTTGTAGTCTGAATAAATTCTGCATATGAGTTGTTAGTGCCAGGAGGCCAACCACACATCTTTATTTGAAATGTTACTGAGTTGTGTCCTTTCTTGGTGACCTTTGGAGGTCCATAAACAATAACTAAGGAACTATAGCCTCAGATGGGCTCCAGTGGCTGAAACGCAGGTGAAATATATCAAGTTCCCCGGGTGAACAAGGGCTATGACAACTTGTCCAGCCATGTCTCCATAACATGTCAAGCGGGTTAGAGAGGCCACAGGAGTTCCTGTCTTGTGGTTCTGTGGGCTCCTGGATTCAAACACACAGGCCAAAACTCTGAGGGAGGCAGTTGACACTTTGTCACTAGCAGGTCATCTAACTGGGCTTCCTCTAACCCACTCCCTGGTTTTTGCTTAGGATGGCACAGGAAGCTGGGAACCAAGTCAGTGACTGCCGGACCACAAACCCATTACAGGGGAAGTGGTTTTCTCTAGCAAGGACAGCACCCACTCACTGTCACTTCAAGGTAACCACCTCTGCCCCCTTTTGACTGTGGCACACTGATGACATTATTCAGCCTACTATACATGTACATATAATTTGTGAAGTTTAACAACTATAGACCTTCACAAAAGCACCTTTTTACAAAATGCTCCATTATAGTAGGGCAGGCTTTTGTTGTTTGAACTTTTTGCACTAAATATTTTTTAAATATTTTTGGAAAAATTAGTAAATTGAGGGTCTGTTTGTTTTAGTGACTTACAGTTTTAGAGACAATCTGCTTCTTGGGTTGTCCAATCTTGAAGGGAATCCTAAATGGCACAAAAAGGAAGGACAGGTTAGGGTATAACAACTGAAAGGTGAAATCACTGAAAGCTCAGAGGTCATTAAGGGTCTTAAGAGTAAAATGCACCTCCAAGATCACTGACAAAGACAATGTGAAGCCGTAACTCCCCGCTCCTTTCAAGTATGCAGGCGAAGCTACGTACATTAACTTCACATCATCATTGAAAACATCTGGCTCCCACTGGAAGTGATTATTCATAAACAGAAGTGGTTGTCATTTCTTCTAGATGTGGCATTCCTATATGGGCCTGGCTGGCAATCAAGCATAGATAAACTTGCTATGCTGCATATAAGGAAAATAGTAAAAAAAAAAAAAAAAGGTACAACCAGGACACTGACTGTCTTGTAAAATATCAACAGCAAAACATGTCATGAGGTTTAGTGTAACCGCAGTAGTTGCACCTAATTTTCAGAATGAAATAAAAACTTTTCCTCACTTTTGAAAGAAAACACACAGAGACTGCAGCTATAGTTTTGGTAAAAGAAATCGAGACCTGTTCCCTCTTAGTTAAAACAATCTTTTATCCCCATTTCAAACCCCTGCCTGTGCCTTAATAAGTTGCTACAGAGCATCAGAGTGCCTTGAGAATCCCTGAGACAGAAAACACTGCTTTGCCAATGTGTTTGGCTGTAGGTTGTCATTGATGTGGCACTAATGGCCTGAAATCTAAGCTATATGATGGACAGTTGCGGCTGACAGGCAGGGTGAGGCAGCAGCTGCGTCAAAAGAAAGGTGTGTAGAATAATGAGATGGAAAAGAGAGGGTGTGATGTAGGGCCTCGTTGTGCAACCAGGGAATGGCACTGATATGAGGGGAAGATCCTTTTGATGACAGCTCAATCACAAAACTCAACATGGTCAAATAACAGCAGGATTAATGTAGTTGAAAAAAAACAGGAAAAAAAAAAGAACAAAAACAAAATTAAAAAAAAAACACACACAGGTTTTGATTTGGTGGCTTTGAGTTTTTTCTGTTTTTAAGGTTCTGTTTCTAATGCATCAATAGTCCTAACTTTGCTTTCAATGAAGATTTGAAGACAAACTGAAGTTACTCCAGTCTGAGCCGATTACAAATGCCTCAGAACATTTTGTTGCTTTTGGCTCAGGAAAGTAGTTTCACCTATTGTGTCATCTTCTGTGGAAGCCATGGAAAATAACCACAGAACTTACTCAGCTCCGTTGAATATGACTCACCTTTCTATGATTACCTGATTATTTCACTGTAACGTCACAATAAATACAACACGTACGTACATCTTGGTCGTCATAATCGCTGGGGATTCTTTTTCCAAAACACCGCAGCAACATAACTGAACGGAGAATTTATTGGATGTAAATCTAGGTTACGTTCTCCCAAAGCCAAAATATGAACGAGTCACTTGACACAGTCAGACTAAATCTTGTAGGAGCAGTTAAGATGCAAGTCTGAAAACAACCACTTGACAATCAATTCAGCCTGGTCAGACATGTACCAAATGCACTCGTACTACACTAACTCCTTTGAGAGGCATTAAATGTTTTCTTGCTAGTAATGTTTGTGGTTGTTTTAATTAGTGTGTCTGTGTGTAATAATGGTTCTGTGTGACTGAACTGTTTTACTATGATGTATACACTGTGTAACACGTTTCATCTTGTAAAATAGAGCTTGATCTTAATGAAAATTGCTGAATAAATGAAGCCTGACTAAACGAACAAATATGTGCAATAACAGCAGCATATGTCCACTGTAACGTTGAACAAATTTATAACCAATATGTAGGGGAATATAACAACTCATATGAAAAAAAGAGGACACAGAGCAACTGCGCAGTGCTAAAACACAGCCAGCTCGTTTGTATTTAAAGGCAACCAATGAGTACATTATCACTTCGTTGATTTGGTCTTTGGAGAGCAACAGTACTGCATTTACAGTGAATTGCCATTTTCCTCTGGTTGGACAATTGTTTTCTATCAGCATTGCACAGCAGCAGCTTTTGTTGTTTCCTCTCATTTGGTGGGTGTGTCTGGGAGAAAATCATGACATGCACAGCTAATACCCCATTGAAGTATTATGGATAAACGCTGCAGTGTTCCAAACAGCCTTCAATGCATTATGAGATATATATTTAAATGTTCGCTTTCAATGTTCTCTTCATCTTGGCAGAGCTGCCCATGACAGGATTTTCGCGATGACATCAAGAGAGTCTCTCAAAGTGCAATAAGGGTGGATTTTCCCTTTAATGTACTAAAGGCTATATTTATTTAGAAACAATGCTGAAGAGTATAGATTCAGAGTAATATCCACTTCTACAAAGAGCCAAAGCAAAGCGGTCACTGTCCTCAGCTGCTCATGAGAACTGGCATCCACACCGAGAGAAGTGTGCTTCAGGGAGGGAGAGGGAAAATGTAGCAGGCAACCAGAGGGAGAGAAGGAGAAAGAGGGAGGATGGTAGTCACTGTGAGAATCATTTCTAACGTTTCTTCACACAGCAATATTTCTGTACGGGCTGTCACATTTAGAAACATTGGTAAATTGGGTCCTGTGAACCCAGAACTAGTGTCTGACATGGCTGAGACCAGGCCACAGAAGAGCTGAAGACAGTTTTACACAAACTGGAGACAGAAGACAAATCTAAGCCCATTGATGGCAGGTGTAGGGTAGTTCTGCCAAACGCTGGTCTGCTTTTTGCTGCTAAATATTTTAGCAATGTCAAAACCAACCGACACCCAAGTATTGGGGAAGAAGACTTAAAAATAATCACACCAGCATGAGAGGTTATTCATGATATTCATTTCATTTCCATTCCCATTTCAGCCCAAACTGCTCTGTTACACATTCGCTGTCATCATCGGCAAGTTGGTCAACTTGAATTTACAGAGCTATCTGATCTTTGCTTAAATAGCTGCACGTCACTGCCATCAAGCAAGCACGTAGGCAGGAACAAAGACATAACAGTCTTCTCTATCCTGGACACATTATGCACTGACTGGAAGAACCAATGGCTTTTCACTAAAACTGCCAATGTGTATGCCATTAGTGAGATAGTGCATCATTCGACCTTGGATATTCCACGGAGCACAGAAGGCTGGTTGAAGATGTTGGGAAGTGGAATTGTTCTGATGATGACCCCAGAGTCAAAGCTCTCACGTCATAGAAGCAAGTGTGCAGGCCACGCTGGAATGCATCAGTCAGCAGAGCCCATAAAAGACTCTTTTCATTGGTCGAGCACCCCACTCTTGACCTTGTGTTTGGCAGTGCGTGCTGGTGGAAGCGTCGCTTGCCAGCTATTGACTGTCTGACTGAACTGAGTGACGCCATCTTGCTTACTTGATTACAGTCTTCCTTCAAAATGACACTACGAATGTGTAACCTATTATATACTGTGTTAATGCACATACACGTCACAGGCATGCTGAAGAAGTTTGTAATTTCCTTAAGAGCCGTATTCATGAACTGTGAGAAAAGAGCAACGACTTACAAACTTCTTTTAAATTCTACATCAGCCACACACAGTTGTGGACTGGTATGACAAACTTTCCTATACTGGTAAAAAATCAACTATAGCTGTATCCTTAGTAATACAGTGAAATTCAAAACATGACAGAACAAAAACAAGACACAATACAACTATTGTGGATGTTAATGGGTTGCAAACTTCCTAGCGTAGAGACCAGCTTCAATGCCTGCGTAGCTAAAAAGCCTTAACTGACAGGAAGATGTACCAAATGAGCTGCTGCTATCAAAGTGGTTATTAGTCTCCATACAGTTTTGGTCAAATAAGCAATAGGTTCCAACTTATTCACACTTAGCTCAATCAAAAACAATGAAATAAGACAGCCCTTGTGTGACATGCACACCTCGTTGGACCTGGTGGAAAACCTGTTCCCCAGTATCAGAAGAAACAAACTTTCACAGGAAACATGAAACAACCTGTAGCCAAAGACACAAGACAATACAGGCCTAAAGAATTTACAGTATACATATAATTACATTTTGCTACAGCCTTAAAAGTATAGCTATTTAGAAAATAACCTCAGACATTGTTGAGCACAGTTCTTCATTTGTGAGTTTTTCTTTGTCTCCAGGGAAAACTTGAGGCTCCAGTCAGTAACAGTACTGGTGTAGGCCTGGTAAAGCCAACTAATGTTGTTGCATTATTTAAACAAATCAGAATATGTTTTTGCCAGTTGCCATTTGACTTAAAATGATAGCACAGACTTATTTGCTGCTCTTCCCTTATCAGCTAGGAGGAAGATCTCTGACTGCAGGACTGCAGGAGATTTAGCTAAGAGATGTGTAGATCATCCATACAGACTTTGCTGTAAGACCAATTGTTCACTATCAAGCTCCCTGTCTGAGAAGCTGGAATCAGAGGAAAAATAGTTGTTGTGTTAGAAAAATGCAGCATGGATCATCAGCATTTTTCAGACTGATTTTTTTGAGTAATCGTCTCCCCTACAACACTGATCTCAGTGACTTTTGTTATGGAGCTACACTGACTACTGACACAGGTGCTTCAAACCAAACACAAGCAAGAGTCAGTCTGCAGACTTCACTGTGTCAACTGTGCCCATAAAGCCTGATATTAGACTGTGCTTGCTGTTAGGAGGCAGTCAAATCAAGTGGCTTATAAGCCCAAACTTAAGGCAAATGTAAGACAGAAAGCCCACCGAATATCCACCAAACATCCATGCTGACAACAAGGATGACCAGGACATATGTCCATAGCATTGTAGTAGTAAGGACATCAACAGAGTGACCTTTTTACTTGTATTTAAGAAACCCCTACAATCAATTAGTCTCAACTGTACACTACATAAAGAAATGATACATGATATCACGTTATTATGTCTAAAAAGGATTAGAAAAGGTTGCATTGATCCTCCTCAGTGGCTCAGAAGTGCTTCTCAATGTGCTAACGTTAGCCAGAGACAGCTGACTTTTCCCTTTAACTTGGTTCACTGCTGATCCAGCTCATCTGACATTTAACTACATTGGTTTTCTTTAACGAACCCAACTATATCTAAATGGTATTAACAAACAGCTGGTAGCTTATTGTATTTCAGATGATGACTTGCTTGTCGATGTTTTCAGCATTTAAACCTTACTATCGCTGACTAGCTTAGCCACTGATGTTTGAGGACTTTACCAAACATGTCGAAGTTTGCAGTGACTGTCGGTTTGTTAGCAACAGTTGAACAAACCTTACACTGCTTTTGTGCTAACTATCGACATGTGAACTGTGACAAAGCTGCTGTTTGAAAAATATCCACTTGTTTTTACTTTAGCTGTAAGTTTGACAAGCTAGCGCTAACTCCTCTTCTACTACTGTTTGTGCAGCGCTTCCGGGAAATAGACGGAGCCCGGTCGACGAGCCGTCACCCTTCGGTCACTTCGAGTGTCTCCTTTCAAATTATATTTTTCTATCTTGCTAGTACCTTGAATTAACAATGTAACCAGAGTACATACCAACTCATTTTGAGGGACTTTTATTCCGGTTTCATTGGGTTGTTTTATTATCTTCCGTGGACCTCATCCTTCTCTACCAGTCAACAGTGGAGCTTTAAACAGGAAGTCCGGAGCTTAGCCACTTGTGCTTCCTCTCAGGCTATTTTTTTTTCTTTATCAGAAACGAGCAAAGTAGTAGTTATTATAATGTTATAATGTACTTAAAACATGCGATGATTGTTCGTGTGTGTTTGGGAAACATCTGAAAATAATGTTCATTAGTTTAGTTTCGCTTGTGTGTTTGTGCTGGTACGCGCACTGCCTGCGTTCGAGCGCGTGCACGTGGGACCAAAGTAAACTGAAGGCAAGTGATATTTTTCTTTATTCAAGTACTTACATAGAAATAACAAAACAATTGCATTACAACAAACTGAAGTGCCAAGTAAACAGGGGAGTACATCTCCCCATCACAAGGATATAGTAAAATTCATTTCAATATTCAGCTCATCATAAAAGGACCTTATTATAAGGTAATAAAAACATGAAATAGGCTAAAGACATCCACAACATTTTAAACAAGACCTCTTGTTTTCTTAAAAAAAAAAGAAAAAAGAAAGAAGCCAACAGAACAGTTATCCCAGTGTGTGTTTCCAATTGTCTGTCTTGAATTGTTGTTAGATTTATCCCATCTCACCCAATGTGACTTTTATTTTCATGCATAATAAAGAAATGAGCAACACCCACAGCATCTGGGGATAGCACTTCGGAACATTTCCGTGCACATGCAAACATGAGGATATACTGTAATGAAAAGGAAACACAACACAACAGAAAACAGTGAGTATCGACTCCATCTGAACACCATGGTGTCACTGTTGAAGACCACAAAATCCCTGAAGCCACACTGTAGTCCATAAGATGACACAAGTAGCCTATAATATCTACACATTATTGAAATCTCTTCAAATGTGAGTTGTTCTTTTTTTTTTTTTTTGAAATCCTGTATTTATTAATTGTCGTGAATGAGCCCAAGCCTATTGCCTTGCCCAAGGCCAACTTCACAGAGACTAAATTAAACAGTTAAACACAAACATTAGCACAAGGCTGCCTTCAACTGCAAGCAGACTGAGGTCACATTTATGATTTCTTGCTCCTGTGGAGTTCTTATCACGTATTGTTTTTGATCAGCCAACCCTGCAACCTAGTTTGGCACAAAGATGGCTGCTGAAGTTGGCTCAGTTCCAACATGGAGCAGAGAACGAGGATGAGGCAAATTCCAATTTCAGAGCGTTCAGCTGCCCACTTTTGGGCAGTAAAATATTAAAAAACAAAAAAATAAATTATTCTTTGAGAAGCATTGTTAGGATGGGGTGTTTGAGTCTGTTAACAAATCACTAACATATATCTATAGCATTCACACATTACACAGAAGGGTTATTGTTTAGAGGAACAGCATGTATTGTTGTTCAACCACCAAACTGTACTGAGGGAATGGGATCATACAAATTTTTTTTTTTTTTTTTTACAAAATCTATCCATCCATTACAAAAATGTCACAGAAGAAAAGTGACAGAGTCAGATGATATGACTGATGAAATATTGAGTTTGCAAAGTTGTAATTACATGGCTTCATTTAGATGTGGAAATAGTTTGGTGTAGTCTCCGCCTTACTCTGCATCAATCCTTAACACAAAGCAACATAAACACAGTTTTCTCATAGAGGAGGCCACATTCTACATAGCCTGCTATAATTCAACAATAACAACAACAACAAAACATTCTCACCAGCAAAGTCTCAAATCTAGAGCACACAAAAGCATCATTTTTGGCCAAATAAAAGTCAAAATGATTCAGTCTATAACCATAGGTGTCTGACAGCAAATTTTCTAGGTAAACATTTAGGATAAACACTTTGTTTTTCTCGTCTACTGCATATATTCTTTTCTCCTGACTGCATGATGCTAAGAGAGCGAAGGGATGTTTACATTAGAGGCCGCTTGCTTTAAGATTTAATCCCAGTCTAATGTTTTAGAATTAGTTTTCTGTGATCTGAAATAAGGGATGCTGTTTAAAATGTTCAAAATTTAACAGTTTCTAAGTTATGGTTTTCATTTCAGATGCATCTCATGGGGACAAGCTCAGAAAAGTTTCATTAGTCAATGACCATCTATGCAATACAATTGTCTATTTTCTCATATACAAAACTATTGATTTACAGTTAGATGTTGCAGGGTGTGTGAACTTTTAAACTATCAGTAAAAGTGCTAGGAGGTCTGTTCATTTAACCATGTAGATGAGTTGAGAAAAGGCTCTCTGAGGCCAAATTAATTGGAAAATAAGTGGACACTTGCCAGGAAGCACAGCAGTGAAAACTGGTTGTTACAGGAAAGGGAAGGCATGGCCTTGGAAGCTCGTTTCTGTATGCACTGTGTTCTCTGTGGCACTGCGTTTCTGAACCTCTCTTTTGGCCTTTGCATTTGTCAGTCGATATTCTCTTTATTGCTGTATCTACTGACCGGTACAATAATTTTTTTCCCAGCAGATAACAATGTTTGTATAAATTCTTTGCCTCGTGTACACCATACACTTATTAATAGTCAGAGAGCACAGTCATATAACCATAAATACTTTCTGTCAGCATGGATGGAGAAAATCATGTTGTTTTGAAAAAAAGATGAGGTTAAAGACTTGAAGGATTCTAAAGTAAAATCTCAGCACACTGACAAGGCTATTGCTCCTTTAACATTAATTGAATAAATATAAATGAGTCTGATGTTGTCCCTACCAATATTTTTTGCCATCTGTGTTTTGTGCTAGCCTTGACAGAAATACACACCTCAATATGTTATTAGTCGGATTCATTGCCTTTACATATTTTTCATTGGTTTATCAGCTTAAAAAGCGATATTAATATCTCACTTGTGACTTTTTGCATGTGCTTCACCAAGCCATAATACAATCTTGAAAAACAAAGCTGTCTGGCTTTATAGAGGTAAAGCAAAACAACATTTTGGAGAAAAAGCAAAGTCTTTACCATTGTGGTTATTCTTGTATAATATCATTATAATACAGATAAGACCCAAGAGATGCCAATGGCAGAGATGAAGCTATACAGAGTGCCTCACTCAATGATAAATGAGGTGTTTTCGTTGGTCACAACAAATACCTCGTAGGATCCACATGTGAAAATTATTGGCGTTTCCCTGTAGTGTATTTTGCTTAAAAAAGAATTCAATCACTTAGTCTGCGAGAACATCTATTGGAGAACAACCAGTGTTTTCTATACAATGGGGAAGATGTGTTAATTGAAATAACTGATTGAAACTATAATGGAGATACACAAAATGTAAAAAATCTTGTCATTTATTCAGAGAACACATTAGTGCTTCCTTAAACCAGTTACCACTTTAAAGCGTACAGATGGTGCAAATGCTATTATTCTCTCTTTTTAAATGGAAGATAACACACCATATTTGGCACTGTTGTAGTGCTCCAAAAAATTTTTTTTGCAATGACCCATGACAACAAAATATTCTGTATTATAACTACATTACTAAAAGCTTTAAGACACATTCCGCACAAGCATTCAGTCAATTGAAAGTTCTTGTTTATGCAGACATTTGTATTTACATAGTGTGCATGAAGGCATGCACATATATGCACAATTTAATACTGAGTTATGGTGCATTTGACATTTGAGTACAAAAGTGAAACTTCTACTATAGCTACCTGCATACATATTTGTACTGTACAAAAACAAGTCCTTAGTTTACAACTCAGACTCAGTCTCTCTGTATTGGAAAAGATGTAAACATGGATTTGGAAATTTCAGTTTTTCTCTTACCATATGTCGCTAATCTTTTGGTGATTTTAACAAATAGTTAAGTCTTTTTACACTGAAGCATAGACACAGGGCCTTATTCATCTTTTTACCTATTCGTCTTTGCTTTCATATAATGCTGGCTCTCAACCCACTGTCATTTATTTAAGTAGCTCAGTCTGCCTAATTGTGCTCTTAGTTAATTTGATTTATGGGTTCGTGACACATCGTCATGAATATATTGCATATAACTGCAAAACTCAAGAAAACTGAAAGAATGAACAGTATTGGTGAGCTTTAAAAAAAAGCGTCAAAAATTATATCTGATAAGACCACATAAAACCACCATATAAAAAGGCAACAAAAATACACAGTGTCTCTCAGTGACTACGAATAAATAAGTATTGGCGAAGGCATTGATTGCTGCAGGCATGTTTGTTTTTATAGGTACAGGTAACAAGACAAGACATTGGTTTGCTTTGTGTGACCCATTCAGTCTAGATTTAACCAAATTGTTCAGGTAAATCTAAATCAGAGATACAGTGTTTAAATCTGATCTTTCCTTGAACTCAACATGTGTGCTAAGCTGATATCACTTTTATGTTTGGCAAATGTCAGGCACAATAATATGAACCAGGTTGGCTGTATTACCACATTACATTTGGCACATTCTTATTCAGAAAACAACATTCAAATAGAAAATAATAAGAAAAAAAACACTACACCTCAACAAAAACAACAGAAAGACAGTCAAGTGCCACTAATAAGGTATCCATGACAGTACACAAATATAACCAATTGCACTTTTAAACAGCCTAATAAAATTAATGCATACATCCCAGACAGCTCACCTTTTTAGCTAAGCTCCTTTATAAATGTGTCTGTTTCGACTCTTATGATGGATTCTGGCTTCTGTCCAATTTAGAAATTCTCAGTAAAATTTACAAAAGTGTATCCACCCCAAAACCTATGGATACACAGTGGCCTTTAGGACAGAATGTGTCAAGGTGCCCATCTTTGTGTTGGCACTGTGTTACAGTAGCTGAGGCTCTGAGTTGCTTGAAAGAGAAGGGCGTAGCAGCCTTTCCCCTCTTAATTAAACTAAAGGCATCCATCTCAAAAAAGAAGGAATACAACTGAAAGGAGCAGGGGACGTAAAAGTGGGAAAAAAAAGTCACCTATTTATCTCAAAGTGGACGTGATCCCTTCTTCCTTAGTCTCTTTATGGGGCATGGTGAGGGTTCAGTCCAAGTGCACGTAGTGACGGTCATGATGTTCCCACAGTTGGCCCTCCACAGGAGCTGGGTGGCGAGCTGTGGCTCCCAGCTGCCCCACTGCTCTTGTCAGCTGGCTTCTTGTCCTTCTGTTTCAGGTGAACCTTTGCGTGTCTCTTTCGCTCATCACTTCTGGCAAACTTGCGTCCACAGAACTCACAGGAGAAGGGTTTCTCGCCCGTGTGTGTGCGGATGTGTGTGGTCAGGTGGTCACTCCGGCTGAAGGAGCGCATGCATATTCGGCACTGGAAAGGTTTGTGACCTGTGTGGATGCGAAGGTGGCGTGTGAGCTCGTCTGAGCGTGAGAAGCGTCTGTCACAGTTCTCTGCCGGACAGGCGTGTGGCCGTTCATGGACAGGGGTTTTGCTGGGACGGTTGGGGTACTTCCGTGGTCTGATGGGTTTAAGGGTGAGAGTCTGTGGTGGTGGGTGGTGCTGAGGAGGGTGCTGCTGCCCACCGATGAAACCTGGGTGAATTTGCTGCTTGTCTTTGAATGCTCTGATGGTCTCCAGGGGTGTGATGGGTGGAGGATTGACTCGGATAGGGTCCATGGTCTGGAAGGGCTTGTGCTCCATCACACCAACTTCCCCCTGATGGTGGAAAAGGTTGTAGTCAGGGATCATGGAGAAAAGGCTTCCATCCATGGAGGCTTTGGATGTGGAGTGATAGTCATTGCCAGGGTAGGCTAGTGCCGTGCTGGTGGCAGGGCTGTGGTGAAAGGAGACCTGATCCTGGTACAGGTCACTGCATGTGGAATAGGCAGGCAGCGGTGGACCATATACCTGTTCCATATCTGACGTCTGCCCACCCATGCTGGCTGCGGAGGATGATGTCTGCGTCGTTACCGTGCCGGGCGATGGAGAAACACCCAGGATTCCTGCGCTGACGAGACTTATGATATTATTATCAGAGCACCAGCCAGAGCCACCAATGCCACCTGATGGAGGGGTGTCAAAGGCAAACTTCCCCAGATAGGTCACAGTCTGCCCGCTGCGGTTGGACTGGAAGCTGGATCCATACTGAATCTCTGCAGATGCTTTCTCGCTTCCCATGCCCAGATCCATGATATTATCTACATAAAGCAAATAAAAAAAACAGGTATCATGAACAAATCATCCACGTGGTTGCTCAAACATCAATATCAAATGCAATCAGTTGAGAGGAAAAGCCTGTAAAAGTGACCATGTGGCACAAGGTGTGAAAAAAAAAACTGGAAAATTCACTTTGCCAACCTATGTGAAGTTGCAGTGACAGTCCTGGGTTTGTCCAAAATTCAGCTCAAAATTTTTGCATATTTCTGTCAATAGTGTGCCAACAAGAGATCAAAAATACAAGAAGTCCAACACAGTTCATAAAGAAATGTGAGCGCTGTCAGACCTGTAAGTTAAGTGAGTGACTGCTGCATCTGAGACAGTGGTGTCTCTCTCTCTCTCTCAGATCCCACAAGCTCTCATAAATCAAGACCTAAACACCCCCTTTGATCCAGTCATTGTGTCCCTCAGGAGTACAGCCAAACTGAATGGCAAGATCTGATTTCTTTACAGCAGGGAGGATTATAAGGCAGACGCCACATCTCTCATGCTCATGGATTCAAAACACATTTGCAGCAAATAACATCTGCACATAACAGGTGGGGGGGGGGTTAAGTGTCAGTCCAATCTCTGCTTTAGTTAGCTTAACAAATTTACCTGATATTTTACTTGTGCAGCATCTCACACTTGACACAAAACACACAGACACACATACACACACACACACACACAAACACGCGCACATTTATAACTTATTCCAAAGATGCCACAGGAATCATGAAATGCAGATATGTTTAACAGAGATACATTTATCAGTCTCTGAAGGTTTAATGTGAGACATTTGGAAATAATTCCTACATAACTTAAACAGACGTCACTTTTCATGTGCAGGAATTCATACACACTGGTGCTTATATATTCACTCCCACTAATTACAGCCTGCTGGAATTTGGTTAAAGACAAATTATAATGAAACAAACAAAACCAAAATTATATATATGGCACAATCCTGTTCAACACACAATCAATGAGTCACAGTGCCATAATTTGCTTTATGAGTGAGACGTAAAGAAAAAAGTCTGAGTTGATAGGAATGCATTTTACTCTAAATCTTTAGTCTTTTGGAAGTCTACTGAGCAGAGCGGCTTTTAAACAGAATGAGGGGCATGAAATAAAGTCATCTCTCTTTTCTCATAGGTTAGTACTGAGGAGACCAACACACACCTGCTGTAAAATCAAAGCATGGTACTTTTGACCTCACTATATCAGTGGTATTTTTTATGTACTTTTTTTTTATTATAAAAAAGGCATATGTGTGAAATGTTTGGTAGACAAATATATTTTTGTGTTCATGTGAAATTCAACAACAGCATGCAGCCTGTAATTAAAACACACACACACATGCTCTGCAACGTCCTTTTCCCTATGTTCATCCCGTTTACTTAAATATCTCCTGTCAGAGGTCATATGATACACATAAAACCGCTCTGTTATTATAGAAATGAAATACGGCACATGTTTGTAATAAGTTTTAAAGCCTCATATATTTATTAAACCGTAACCCTCTCTCTCTTTATATATATATACCTAAAAAGAAGTGGGTTGATTTATTTTATTAAGAGCTGGCGCTGAGGTAATTAAACGCATTCAGCAAATCACAGGAGAAATTTCAGGTTAAATTCAAATCTTAATGTTGTTTTAATTCATAAACAAAAATAATCATGAAAACCTGAACATAAAAACTGAACAAAGTTCAAAAGGGTGAACGTAAATCTTTATTCACTGCATCACATGCGGATTTTCTGAGGAGTGTTTGGAGCTGCATTGACCCATCACCTCTGAAGGTGAGTCTGGACAATTAGTGATTGATTTAATGCCAATCTACAACACTGAGCCGCACCAACGAGCCAGCACGAGGACGGCGCCTGAATTCATCACAAATATATGATAATCTGGACTAAGCAATAAATCAATCAATACATCCGGCCTAGCATTTTAGTGAATAGGATATTTCATCGGCCTGGCATCTAAGCATGTTTCAGATCAGGGAAAAACACAGTCACACACGCCTACTAAAATCCAGTCTCTGACATGTTAATAGAGTTGTGAAGGAAAGTCTTTGTCCAAAGTAGATGAGCCGTCTTTACGGATAGATGTCAGATTAATAAATTACATTTACAGTTGAACCCCTTTAATGAATGACACCTCCTCATATCACGGCTTAAATCACCGGACGATTGCGTTTAAGTGATCAGTGCGTAAAACAGCATTTTTCCACAACCCGTGACATCAAGACATTTCCTCAAATACGCATCAGCTTTGGGGAATTAGAATCAGTGTAAACACAACAGCTTTGCTTAAATCTAATATCATATGCTTGTGTTTCCTCTTTTTTTTAAGTTTTGGGATGAGAACAGCTGCCCTCATCGCGCTGTGTTTAAATCCTGACATTTCGGCCACGGACTAAATAAAAATAAAAGAGAAGAAAAATCACACGGCCGACCTGAAAGTTGCTCATTTCAAAAGGTGTAACTAAGTCATCGCGGAGTGTGTTACACCTGACCCCGAAAAAGTATTCAGTACGGGGATCTGGATTTGTGCGCAACAGCCGGAGCGCAAACAGGTGCTCCAAGCCCGGGGACAACTGTTGCCTTCCGCGCACAACGCAGTTTGAAGCACTTCAGTCAAAACAGACTGCACATACACACAAACACAGAAAGTAGAGTGAAATCTTACCTGTGTTCATCTGGGAATAGTGGTTAATAGATTCCGTACTGGTGAAAATATTCATAGACGTCGGGATGTCCTCTTCTGGGTAGAGACTGTCAGGGATCGTGTTTATTAAACTGCTCATGGTAAGAGGGAGCTTGTCCGCTAGTTTCCCTGTCATAGCAGTTATATTCAGTCCGACATTTATAAAGGACAACGCGCAGGTATCCAAGAAGTTCGACAAAAAACAAAAACAAAAAAAAACAGCGGGTGCTCTCAAAGTGGAAAACACAGGTGTGGATCAGGCGTGAAGAAAGGCAGCAGAGAGGAGCAGGGATGGATCCTGTTGCTGTAGCTATCCAAGTATCCCGCGGAGGACGAGCAGCGCCGGTTATCTCCTCCTGTGTGATCACAGGCTATTGTTGTTATTAATCTGATCACTGTGGAAGCTGATGGGCTGCTTGTGGGGGAATTTGAAGTCTGTGAATCAATGGAGGAGGAGGTGGTGGTGTTGGTTGCACAAGAGCGTCTCTACTTGCTCTATTGGAGCTGGATAGGGGACTCCAGTCTGCCTGTATTAAATAGGGGGATGGAACATTTGCGTGACGTAGATGACCATATATGGACAGAGCGCCCAGCACCAGGCTCTCCGCGCGTCAGTCGGTGGAAACTACTGTGGAGGCAAAAGGCTCCGACAGATAGTAGCTACAAAGTTTACAAAATCCACATGTCACCTCCAGCGGCGTCCCTCTCCGGGGTTGTCCTCTCTTCCTGTCCTTGTGGAAAACATCGTAGTGACTGAGGATCGCCTTATCTTTATTATTGTCAGACATACGGTGTCCTTCATAGAATATCAGGCACATTGCAAGTTTTTCATGCAGCTGTGTGTGAGTAAGTGAGAGTGAAGTGTGAAGTGTGGCTTCACGGGGCTATTAGTCATGAAGCAGACTACTTTATGTCAGCAGTAAGGCCCACTACGCTTCTGTTTGTTAAAACTGCATCTAGATACTCAAATATATTTCTCTGTTGGCTTCACACTCCATCTTCTTTTTGTCCAAAGAAGCCCTGATAGAAAATGAGTTTGCAGCCAAAGTGCTTCGAATTTGTTCTTGGCTCTTGGTGAACACACACACACACACACACACACACACACACACACACACACACACACACACACACACACACACACACACACACACACTTTTTATATGCTTTTTATGAAGTCAATCAAAGTTCAGCTCAGCTTATGCAGGTTATTTTGAGACCCTCTCCACTATAGTGTCA
>OMNW01035091.1:32001-58846 GCA_900303245.1 Selene dorsalis | reverse complement strand
GCTGATAGTGGAGCTGTGCTTTCCTCTAAAATGCATCTTACATATGAGCCTTATCTGACAGAGAGACCAGGTGAGGAGAGCAAATTATAAAGACAGCGGATAGGTGGCTTAGAGTCAACAGCATGTTTAAGTGTGTGAGTTGAGTTGAGAGTGTGTTGGTCATGTAAAGTGTAAGGAAAACAGAAGAACACCTGTTTAAAGCCGTTCACTTGTGATAAGATCACCTCAGACAGGCCTTTATGTGGTTAGTACTGTATTGTAATGACAGTAGGGGGCAGCAGAGAGAAAAGTGTGTGTATCCAAGAAATACACACAGAATAAGTTTTTCCGCACATTTTTCCCATATTGGCATCTTTCTGACGACCACTCTGAAACTTGGAGAAAAGCATAAAAACAGCCTCTAGAAGCCATTACATGAAAATATGGTGAGGACCGGCCTACATGTCCTCACTTTACAAAATGGTCCTCACTCCAAAGGTTTAAAATTCACACTTGTCCTCACAATGATAGGAGTACACACACACACACACACACACACACACACATGCAGTTATATGTGCTCTGCTCTGTGTATGTGCATGCATGCATTTCTCTGTTTATCTTTGTATGGGAGCATTTCACTCTCCCTCTGTCTCCTCTCTCTCTCTCTCTCTCTCTCTCTCTCTGTGGATTCAGTTCCCTCTTGTTGAACCACAAAAGCCCCTCGACTCTGCCAAACGAGCCAGCACATATCTGCTTGCAAACTATTTGCAACATTTTTTATTCAGGTGTCTGCAGTGACAGCGCCGCTGTCTTTGCTGGAAACTCGGCTCCAGTGTGTGTCAGGGAGCAAGCAGGAGCATGTGCAAGGCACCTGATCAGCGTACCAGTCAACTGATGTGTCAGTCGTACAGAAAAGGATAAAAACAATTTAAAGAGAAAACAAAAAAAGCGGTGTCAGCTTGCCACGTAGGACTAAGGTTACACGTTAGACAAGATGACTGACTGAAACATGGCATATACATTTGACTATGACAACTCATTTGGACATTTGTATTGTTTGTCTCCGAGACCATTTGTCCTGTCAAAAAGCAATGCAGGGAGAGGAGACTTGCCGAGAGTTGTCAAACATTTGCCAGCGTGTGTTTGGTAGGAGCCAGGTATGTCTCACCGAGGAGAAGTGCTTACAAAAACAGAGCGAGGAACAGACGAGTTCAGGGCCTCAGACATAATAAACTATAAACACTTTCTCTATCTTTTAATCCTTAGTTCGATGTGCTTCTGCATGAAATGAACTTCAGACTGTAGAAGTAACTGAGAAGGAACTTTTAGAGACACTTGGTCTGAAGAAAGGTCACTGATGTATGTCCATGGAGGGAAACACAGATTCTCCATGATCTCTGCAAGATTGAGGACAAAGATGATGAGGGACATGTCTTCAGGGTGGACACGAGGCTGTGTGTCGGAGGCATTCGCAGAGGAGAGAATGCCAACAGTGGCATTTAAACTGGTGGGAGGGGTTGATTTTCTTGTTCACACTATTAACAAATTCATTTTGTTTAATGTTATAATCTTGGCAAAACTGCATTTCAAGACTTTTATTTTCCGTTTTCTCTATTTTTTCTTTTCTATTGAAATAAATGCAAATGTGCAGAGGAACAAAGCACAAATATTTAAAATCTAAAAGACAAAAAAGTAAAATTGTGATGTGATCAGAGCGTAAGAAAAACAGTCAGACAGAAAAATGTCAACACACATCATCTGCATGTGCAAAAGTTCATTGGCAAGCAGCACATTTCAACTAGTGTATGATTGAATGATTTATTGAAGATTTTGTGCAGTTAAATCAGATATTTTGCCTTTGCTGCTACCTGTTGGTTGTCTGTTCTGCAGCTTGCTTACTGCAGAATAGACAATCTGCTTAACTCCAAAGGAAGATCTTGTGTTTTCTTGCTTTTGCTTGGATGTGGTGCAGGCAACAAACCCCCTTAGGGACCTATGATATTTAATCTCTCAAGGAGATTCAACATCCAGCAGCAGCCATCTTGGTTATCTCTGAAAATGCTTCAGCAGCCATCATCGTACCAAAAAAGCGCCAGTCTAGATAAAATGGGATGATTGGCTCGACCGGTTCTTGGTGGTCTATCTGAACCATCTGTAAATAAACAAAGTAAATAACCATGAGCTCACTGATTGGTCTGATTTCCAGGCTTGTCTAAACCACAGTTTCATGGAGTATTGGAGGTTTACTGCATATATATCATCTATGATCTGCTCGGAGTTGAACAGTGCACAGCGCTCACACAGTCCACAGGCCTTTGATCCAACATCTCAACGGACCAAGGGAGTGTCAAAATCTTCAGCACAGCCCCATGTCTGTCTTCTATAATGTTCTTTATGATCATTTCAGTCTGGGCTGCTCCTCCAACATGTTTTGTGATTCAGGTAGAGTTTAGGTATGGGCTGCATTAGCTGTTTCTGCAAGCTAACACAAACTGTGGAGATCAAAGAGAGCAGCGAGGACATTAGATTTAGTGTCATCCAAACAAACTGTGAGAGTTTCTATTTTTCATTGACAAGCGTGGCAGCCAGCGCAAGATCACTACAGAAATATGTTAATATTTTGTTTAGCAAAGGTCAAATATTTAATCTATCCCCACCCGCTTTTTATATGACAGTTGAGGTATGGTGTCAGGTTTGCGCTGTAAAGATAAATGAAAGCATGCTATGTTTGACAGTCTTTTACTTTCTGGGTCAGATTCTGTCAGAGGACAGTCTTGATGCAGTGACGCTGTTTGGGACGAACAATGAGGCAGTAATGAGAAGAGCAAAATATTTTGAATGTCAGAGCTGTTTTATCAGTGCTGGATGGCGGGCTGCACTCATGAATGATTCAGACGTTTAAGGTGAGGATGGGGATTTACTGTCGACTCGAGTGAAATATGAAAGAGTGGTGCGAGTTTTTCACTTTCATTGGACATAATGGCAAATGTTTAGATAACAGAGCGTCATTAGAAAGGCCTTGTTAGCCTGGGGTGAAAAGTTTTGCTATCGCTACACAGCCATTAGCATTGTATGTTACTCGCTCGTTAACCTGTTAACCCTCTGAGCAGTGGTAAAGGAATTAAGTTGTTGTTGATTAACAGTTGTTAATGCTAATGCTAGTGATAGCAAAACTTAGCTCTCAGCTTCTTTAAGGCGCAGACCATGAGTCCCAGTCATGAAAATTGTGACCGTTGCAGGTCTTCTGAGGCCTTTTTGTCTCCCTTTGCAACTACCTGTAGTCAGAAAAATAATATTTTCATTTTTCTTTTCTAATGATCGCATGTTTTTGGCCAAGTGGCTGTTGCATGATTTGCAATTTCAACTTTGGCCTTTACCTCAAAAGGACCTCTGTTCCTGGCAGCGTTGTTTGGATATGTTTGGCCTTGTGCTGCCCATGTGCCCCCAAAGACAACTCACCAGAGGAAAAAAAATTACAGATTAGCTTTTTGGCTTCGTACTACACAGCATATGCAGCTAATTTAATTCTTCACGTCTCTATCTACATCTGGTTTGTCCAAAGTGTCACCTAACAAGTTATGTTGTCTTGTGTTGATTTCCTTGGACTTTGTTTCCTGCTTTCATTTTTACACCTTTTTTTGTTACATCTTAATGATCACTGGGTTGGAGTTTGTCATAGGAAGTCTGCTTTTTTATGACTATTGAAATATTTCCAACTATTTGCTTTGTAATTTTTTTGTCATGTTGCTATTTCAGGCTTTGTTTCCTTCCACACTGTAAGACTGTACGCACCCTGACTGCTAAAGAGTTGGAGTAAAAATTGCGTCAACATATCTTTGAACTTACACATTCAGTAGTGTTTCTATTTTCGGTTCGGTTTATGATTGTCTTTCCTTCCTGCAGCTCTATGAAAGCCATTTTATTGACCTAAAATGTATTTCCAACTGTGGTAATACAGAGAGCAACAATCAAACTGGGCAAACGGTCAAATAGATATGAAACTGAGAAAATGAAACAAATCATAAAATAATCTCTCAAGGTGTTTCTCTTCTCTCCCTCCCTCCCGTTTGAAAGAACAGGTGATATAACCGCTGATTTAAAACCCCTGACTGTTGCTGCACCAATTAGTTTGGTGTACATTTACATGTGTCTGGGGCTCATGGACACTCGTAGATCATACTGACTCAAGTGGGAGCTGTTTGGCCGGGAGCAACATGAATGAATTATAACACTTTCCAGCTCTTTCTTGGAGGGCCCCCATGTTTTGGGGATGAATCAAGTTCCTACGTCGCCAAACTGTCCATCTTAACAAATCACCTTGTGCTGTGCAGCCCTAAAATCATATATTTCTGCAAAACAAGAAGTGGGTGAGATGACACTTAGAGTGTAAGAAAAACAGAGTGATTGTCATTATTTTAAGGTGATGGTACTTACAGATACTCTGCCTGAGATAAGAGTACATATTCCCCATTGATATGTATTTTTTGGCTTTTGGGAGACATGAAAGTTTGTACCAAATGTCATGGCAGTCAGTTCAGGTCCTAAGCATATGTTAAGATAAGATAAGATCAGACCAGAGTCGTTAGGATTTATCCCCTGGGCACCATGAATATCTCCACCAAATGTCATAGCAATCAGATGTTGAGACATGTCACTGAAAATATAAAATTGGAGGGGTAACATGAAAATCTGTGTAAAACCTCCAGACATGCTACAAGCATAGCTACACAACAAATAGTACTGTAGTCGTCCTGTATCTGACCTCAAACATTCCAGGTGCACATTGTCTTTTATAAATGTCTGCTTGTTTGTCTTTGTCTTTGTGTGTGTGTGTTTAACATTTTTAAGAAGAAATATGAGCGTCCTAATTGGATGCAAAACATTTGTAGAAAGTTTTCAGAGTCAAAGCTTCACTGCAACGTGAGTTCACAGTTCATAAAGCAGCCCACATGCAAGGAGATAGAAGAGAAATATGCTGTAGATGATTCAGCAGTTGTAATTAAAGGCGACCAAAAATAGTCGGGAATCTAAATTTACTACTTAAAACAAATTCTTTGCCTTTATCCCTGCAAGTCAGTTCGTAGTGGTGGGAGTTCTTGTAAATGGCAGAAATCTTCTTAAGGAATGAGTCAAAACCTCAAACTGGCTTCTTGTGAGGGACATGGTACCTTGACCTCTGCATTACTGCGAGCGCTCTCATCTTCAGATTTCCAGCACGTGATGCAGAGCCCAGGTTTCACTAATCAAAAGGTGATGTTGAGAAGAAGCCTCAAGACATTATGGGAGATAAAGAGAAGGGATAGAAAAACACTTCAACCCTCCCTGAACTAAACATCCTGCTCTTCACAAACCAAGTGGTCTTTGTCCGTTTTTTTTTCCCTCCTCCACACTATTTGCTAATGAGGACTTGGGGTCAGTGTAATTGTTGCAGGAAACACCGCGCTGATCAGAGGTGCAATTTGAGGGAAAATGAGGTTCTGTCGGATGACCTCATCTCTTTGGTCGGGCAGGCCGAGGCCCGAGGCTTTTCTGATTTGTCTTCTTGGGTCAGCAGCACCACATATGTGAGATGTGTGTTCATGTGTGTGTCTTGAAGTGTGTGTGTGTGTGTGTGTCACAGACACAAGTGAAGTCACTATGAGGAAGAAAAAAATGCTTGTGAAGATGAGTCCGGGTGAGGAGCCGAGATGATTAGACCACCTACAGATGATTCAGCGCCCAGTCAAGAAGATTTACTCGGGTTTCAGGAGGTCGGCTTCTCTGTCTTATCAAAGTTCTCACAGCAGCAGCGCTGATTAGGGATCTTTGGAAAACAGGAATGTTGCTTGATTTAAGTTTAGTTAATTAAGTATGAGTTAATGCACATATCTTTTTTTTTTTTTTTTTTTTGTCTGTAACCACCAGCAGTTTGAAATACGACCAGCTCCTACACCAAGTTAGAAATCAGAGAGGAGTGGAAAATATAACTTGTAGCTGTGATGTCAGGAAAAATGTAAATGAGGAAAATCTACAAGATGAGGTTTAACAAGATGCTCTGCTGGATCTTCTATCAAGCAGATCCAGATGTGATAGGGAGACACCCCAGCGGTCACTGATATATTGGGAATGATGCACAAGATGTGATGAAATAGAGACTTTGCTCATGAGGCAGTGGTCTCAAACTCAAGGGGGGTCTCAGGATAAATCTACGGGTAGTAACAAGACCATTTTTTTGTACGCTGAGGTTACAATTTCCATATTGACAAGCGTGAAAGGCAATGTAGTCACCAATTCACACACGACCACTGTGTGAAAAGGGAAAACATGGACACTGAGTTTAAACGGAGGTCCACCACCTGCAGAATTCATCTTTAGTCCGTTGGAGGGAAATTTCCCGGCCTTTGGGGAAAATAAGAATGAGTGTGTTGCAGAAATATGAGAATCTACACGTGCATAAAATACATATGTAAATGACACGTAGCCTCCAAACGCAGCATAAACTAAAACAGTTACCATCTGTGGTGTCCGAAAGTGACCGAGGCTGGGGAATCCTGAGTATTATTCAGATTACACATTCTCAGAAATTACAGTCATTCCTTGGTTGAACTGCACAACCACTCCTTCAAACTAGGACCATATGCAGTCACAATTACATATTTAAGGATTAGGGTTGAGTTTTATCACACTATAAAGCGGCTGGAGACCTCTGGGTCCGATAGCTTAAGTAATATTTGATCATAATGATAATATTAGACCATTATCTGAAAAAAAAAACCTTAATGGATTAAAACGAGGCAGAAAAAAATCAAAGAGGAATGTTCGTCTGTGGTCTACTTCCACTGCTTTTTCACTTAGTCTGGATCGCGTCCACTGATTTGACTGGATTGCCTCACATTTACGAAAACCGTTTTCATTTTCAAATTCTTCCTTTAAAATAGCATTTTCTCTAAATGCCATTTAGATATCCAAGTCTTGCCTCATTTCCTCGGCTTGCAGCAAAGAACAGTTGATTTGCATAACACGACTGACACTAGAAGGAGTAATTACCAGCCATTAAATAGCATTATTATGGTTGCCAGTGGTTTAAACACAGGGTTAAGTAATGATCCTGTCAATCCCCACAGACGTCCATACAAAGGAGTCCCTTAACTAGTGGTGTATTTTTAGCTCTATTAGCAGCAGCAGAGGGCCGAGTTCATGACTGCATTCAGAGAAAAAACACGTATTTAGCTATAAAACCACTTGTTTCAATTTGACTCTGTTCTCAAAGTGGGTGACTAAATACAACAAAACATGTAATGTAAGCTCCTGAAAGAATCCCTTGTCCACTCGCTTCACATGGAACAGCGTGCTTTAGTTCTCCTTTAATCATATCAAATCTTTGATCCACCCACCTATCGGAAAATTAAAGGCTTTCCCTCACAGCTTCTCCATTAGTTGGGAAATGTGTGCACTGGACTGGTTGTCCTCGCCAAACCTCCACATTTACCAGCTGTGGCCAAGCCTCACAGCAGAGGAACACGACCAGACAATAGGTACACGCAGTCTGACTCCAGGTCAGAGGCTGGCTTCGAAAATCTGGCATCTTTTGATCTCTGTATCTTCCTTTTTAACAAACACAGTTTTATATCAAATAAAGGAAAGACTTTATTTGATCGTTTAAAGAGACACAGATGACATGCAACGAGGATCAGAGGCCAGATCCGAACACAGGATGTTGTGATTATATGATTGCATTTCAGCCAACAGAGCCAAATGCATTCTTTTTAAGATCATTTTTATGGAACCTCTGCCCTTAGAGACAGATAAGAGATGGAGGTGATATGTGACAAAGATCCATATCCCCCAGGGGGCTCAAAGACACTTCCACAAAGACACAAAACTGCTGATTGTGACTTCCGTGACGCAGCAATGTAATCACAAGTCCGTCTTTCCACCTGCATGCTCATCTCAGTTACACTGTGAGTCACTTTACTCACAGTAAAGTAAATGTACCACACTGGCTTTTGGGGAAGGAGTTGGATTTTATCCAGTTGGCCTACATTGAAATATCTTAAAAGTGATTTAGTTGAGACAATTAACAGAAAAGGGGAAGAGAAAATATATACTTAAAGTATCTGTTTATAGCGTCTCTTTGTCAACAAAACAAGGTTATAATTCGCCCGGTTATAATTCATCACAGTTTGACTCACTATTTTGGTGAGTGAACAGATGTCAATGCTGATGCTGAATAGTAGAAGTCACAAGTCAGATTCAAGGATATGACTTCACACATCACAAGCCAGCAACCAGGTTGAACCAGTGATGTAAAGGGTGCTGTCCTTTCCACAGGTCACATGTCGCAGTGGGCAATGCTATGGTTTGTAACACTGGTTTAGGTGTCATTGTTTAAAATGGAAAGTATAGACACCACTTACTTTTGTGTTTAATCGTGCCACAGATTCTTTCCTGCAAAGTCATATTGAATTGGTTTTGGTCGTCAGTGCTTCCTAAAATCTGAAATAATAATAAAAAAACAAAGAAAGAAAGATGAGATTACCCGACGAACTGCAACACTGCATCTGGTTGATAGACAGGGACATGTCAGTTTCTACATCTGAATGCTGAACAAACATACACACCTGAGAGCCGCCAAAACCCTGATCCCCTTTAATCTCTGAGCCTACATCACAGACAAGGAAGCAGTCAGACAACCCCCAACCCAAAGCCAAGGGCAAGCAAGAGAGCACACCTTCGACCACGCAGAGCAAACAGGGGAGAGGGGAGATCTATATTTCACAAAGCGGGCCTCGGCACTCAGGGTTTGGCATAAGTAAACAATAGCACTAGGCAGGCCCATAATTGATGGCACCGTTCCCTTTTATACAGTAAATAGATGTCAAACAGTGGTGGAACGCAGCGACCAGATTACAAAAGATTTGCAACACCCCAGGATTACAGAAGAATGCCTTCCTTTGATCTTGCACCACTTAGTCTTTGATTCCCTGTAATTACTAGAAACAGCCGCTTTCTTCGGTGCAGCCTTGAGAAATGATGTATGGCCTTTAACAATTTCTTAATTTTGTGAGGAATCAGGGAACTTGAGTTCTGGTTTGTGTGACTAAGAACTGAGGTAACGTGTTATGTAAAAGATAGGGTTTGATTTTGATTTCTTTAGTGTGTAGTGTACCAGATGTCAATGTTAAAACAATGTGACAATGGGAAACAGGTCATAGTGACGAACCAACAAAGACTTTTCACCTTAATGTGCAGCTTTTCCAGCTTCACTGAGGTTAGAAAATACAAAAAATACAACTGCTTAATGATTTTTTACTGTTTTTTTGCTTTAGTTATGAAAAGTGCTGCAACCTATAAAGTAACACATAACACAGTAATATTCTCAGGTAAATAATTAACTTTAGATACCTCATTTCCAAAGCACTCATAAACTGTAGATAAAAGATAAAGGAGCAAATTGTAAGTTTTGCCATTGCAGTATAGCCGACATTAGCAATAGCAGCTGTTTGCTTATCAGTCTTGCCAAGAGCTTTGATCACTGTTGCCTTTACAATTGAAGTGTGGTTATAGTTATAGTACATCCTCTGAACAATGCTACCCCTTCAAAGAGGCCTGAACTTCAGAGTGACTCAGTATCGGACAGTGACAGGACAGAACAACTGGGCTGTTGGATAGTTCGCATGCTAATTTCTCTGGAACAAAAGAATAGATGGAAATAGAAACAAAACTAGAGGTTTGCTTTCCAGTACTGAAGACGGTTCCTACTGACTTGAGCATTTCTTCCCATTGACTAGCTGTCAATGCTAATGCTAGTTATGTAGGAACAGAAAAACATCTTGTTTAAAATACAGAGTTTGCTTGACTCAAAGATATTTCTTTTCTCAGAAGATAAAGTGGTTTAACTCCTGATGATTAGAGTAAAACAAAGGTTAAATTCTGCAAACTGAACAGCTGTTAAAGCCAACATTGGCTTTGTTGCAGCAATTGCTTGTATGGCAAATTGGTAAATAACACTGGTGTGAACCAGATCGAGCCTGATTTAACAACATACAAAAGTTATGTCATCAGAATAATTTGAGTGAAATCTCATATAGATATAACACATTAAGTCATACATTAAACATGCAACAGGATTTTAGTTTCAAAACCTGAGGCGTGTTGCGAAATGTCGTCTGGATGAGTAACAAAGAGAGCAACTTCTGTCTGTTCACTCATGACTACCTTTGAATCATATCGTGTGCGCGTTGTGAATGTGTTGTGTAAACACAACACTCATCATCTCATCCCGTGAGTGTCAGTGAGAGTGAACGCTGAGCGTCATCGAGACGACTTGAGCAGATAGACGACTTCCTCCAGCAGTGAGAGGCGGTGGTGGCGGCGCGGTGGCTTGGCACTCTCAGCAGTTGCATGCTATGGAAGAAGATAGCAAAGATAGATGAAAGGCTGCCTGCATGTGAGGCTGGAAGAGAAGAAGATGAGATGTGGGGGGGAGTCTCCAAAACAATTCCATTATTGACACAGTAAGTGCAGGCAATAAGGGTCTTCTCTTCTGGGTCCTCATCAAAGTCCTTTCCAGGAGGCCAGAAGGGAAATAAAGACAAAGCTTGAACCAAATCACTCTTGGGCATCAAAGGACTGCCATTATCTCACACAAACTCACAGCATCCTCAGAGGCTTGTTGGAGAAACGTAATGCTTTGATGTGCATTTATCTGGAAGTTGCGAGCTGGAGTTACCGGGCCACCATGTTTTGGACCGTCACCTGAGTTACACTACGTTAAATAAGACCGATACCGATTTTTGTGCAGACAACTTATCAACAGAGAATTGCTACAAGTTGATGTCAGGGTCTGGTAATTCAGGGTAAGCGGGCCTACACAGTATTTTTCAAACCTACTGTCTTTTCTTCTCATCTATACTACAGGTGCATCACTGTTCCCACCACCGCACTAGAGTTGGAGTCTGTCAGATTTATTTAGTGTCGCAAACTGACCAAAAAAAGAATATATATCGGCCTAACCACGGTGTAGACAGCCTGTAACACAAGCACTCCCCTTGCCTGCATGCTCCTCTGTGATTTAGGCGACGCTTCCTCTCTGCTGAGTTTGTTATCCTTTTACCCTTATTCTCTTAAATGCCCATGAAGATAAGATGGCTGTGTGATAAGTGAGCGTGCACCTCCCTGCACAGAGAAGATACAGCGGATGACAAGAGGAGCAAAGTGTGCCTCGGCTCTTTGTGGGTCTTAAATTTCAAAGAGGGATCAGTGTGGGCCGGACGAGTCGGGGATCTTCCATGAATGGACTCGGCGATCCCTGTGACATTTCAGTCGCATCACGTGAGAGATGAACAATCGTGAGAATCAGAAGGAGACGGTTTATTGAAATCTGTATCTCCATGAATGAAATGCTCCGGGATATGAGTGGGTAGATTTTGAGTACATGCAGAAATTGATATCAATTATCTTAGCATGACAGTGTGTGTGTGTGTGTGTGTGTGTGTGTGAGAGAGGAAGCATGCATATCTAAAATCATCAGATTCCTGGAGGCTGAGGGAATTACTCAGTACCAGGATGTAGTAGAACAATTCAGGGTTTTGTGCTTTGCTTAAGGGCACTTAAGGCAGTAAGTGTTTGAATAGTAGCTCTTACAGCTGGGAGTTGTCAGTTGAGACACTTCTGTTAGTGCACTTAAAGTTGGACAGGTAGCATTTTTTTTACTTAATTGCTTGAAATCTTCTTCGCATCTTGATTGCAGCCAATTAATTAAATGCTGTTTCACAAAAATAAAAAAATGTCAGTCACCTGTGAAATGGATGCTCCTGTAAAAACAACATCCAATCATTTTCAACGCCACGAACGAATTCATTGGATCGTGATGCGTCAATCAAACTGCCACCTGCCCCCTTTTCTTCAACGATTTACGATACGGAAAAGACGAGGCCAGAGCCAGAGCTTATGCTCGCGTGTTAAACTCAACAGGACAGTTGCAGCAAGGTACCAACAACAACGACCTTTGCACCGTCATTGCTTGCTGTTTTCACAAGTTCAATACTGTGTTGGTGATCCCCTCCTCTTCTGCTATGGAGCCAAGATGGCGACAGTTCCCATCGTTTATCACTCAGTTTTCATTTTTTTTACAGTCTTAATTGTAGCATCTGGGTTCTTCAAGCTCACTGCATGTGGCCTTAGTTGTTTGTTTGTGTGTGTGTCGTCCAATCAAAACAGCTTGTGTCAGTGTGGAAATAAACAAACTGGGACACAGACCTTTACTTTTTTTTTTTTTTTACCTTACATTCTGTGTGTGTGTTTCTTCCGTTATTTGACAATGTGAAGGTTTGTGTTTTTGTTTTCCGTCCCTTGTGGAGGAAAAAAGTTCTTTTAATAATCCTGAAATAACTGAGAAGCTTGAGAGTCATCACGGCTCACTGCGTTTTCTGTGTGTGCCTTTTTGCGCGCACTCGACACACATGCCATGCAGGTCTGAGCACACAGATAGACTCTGCACAAAGCTGCACACACACATACACACATGTGAGTGATGAAAATTCAATAGATGACAGACAAAGCTCTTTTGTGCCACATTAATAAGATTTAATACGGAGATTTCTTTCTGCTCTGACACTGTGGCAGGCCAACTTGTTCTTATTGGCAAACTCGTCTTATCTCAGCATCTTCCAACAGTGTCATTCATTATTTGGCCTCTAGCTTATCTAAACTGAGGACTTCAGTGTTGTAAGGCATCCCAGCTCCCACAGGTAGGAAAGTGTGAAAGTTACAGTTATGTTGTAAGTGTTAAATGAATTGCATTTAGTTTGTAAAATATTTTAGTACAACAAGAGTGATGCTGAAAGCGAGAGCTTTACATGCATGAGCTATTTTCATTATTTTCTTATTAACTCCAGTGCAATAACAACGTGCAAAATACAATTAGAGCTGATATCTCAAGTTTTTTCAGACTGCACCAACAAGCAGGATAGTTAACACACCAACACCGACTGAAAAGCCCTGTTTATTGTCTTATACAAAGACCAAAGACTTGTATCTGTCTGTTTCTGCTCATTTCCTCCAAAGTTTATTAAGTTTTCCCTCTTTAATCTGGACCGCAACAAACAGCCACTGCTACACGATTTGCACTCGGATCTACCTTTCACATTTTAAGTATTACTTTTATTATTATTTAAAGGCATCTTTCCAGAGACATATTTTTTAGTCCATTGTTTTAATGCATGTGTTTGTGTGGTAATACTCTGCCACTGGTACATGTAGCGCTACTGTTTGTCTCTGTGCTGCTTTATTAATGTTAAATCTGAATCACAGCTCCAGTAACTTTTTTTTTAACATCTAATCAGAGACAGACGTGACATGATGGTGCTGATCTATAGACATTGTCCCTGGTCAATTAATGGATTAATTACTAAATAAATGGATAATCATCTTTGAGCCAGTGCAACGACCACAATGAAAAAACTCCCATTTTTACACTGTATGTTTCTCGCTGACTCTCTGACTGTCAGCATGTCTTTTGTCAAAGGCAAATTCCTATGGATGTGTGTGTGTGTGTGTGTGTGTGTGTTTTCTTATTGCAGCATTTGAAGTGATTCAGATTGCAATATTGGGAGTTTGGGTTTTGTGCCAGGGGGAGGCCTAAGGGCTTGCCCTACATCATTCATTATGCCCTTGCCCATCAAATAGCACAAGCTGTACTGCTCTGGAGTCATTCCAAGAGGGCTCTCGTCATTAGCTTGCCACTTGGCGGCCAATTGCTGGAGCAAAGGAGACAAAAGCTGCAGTCCACCCCTGCATGCTCTGATTGCTCTGAGAGGGAGAGTGAGAGAGAGAGAGAGGGAGAGAGAGAGGATGGGGGCCTCCTTTTTGGCATGGCGGCACATAGATTCTAGTAGCAGGGTGGTTGTTTGGTTGTTTTGGCACAGGACATGCAGGACAGAGGTAAATGGGGTCTCTCTATCAGTCCTTGTGAATTTCCAGATGATTCACGGCACCGACAGTTTGAAGGAGTTTCCTCATGCATGATTTGATTAGGTGGAGTAATAGTTAACATCCAACCTAGGGACAGACATAGAGACTGTGTGTGTATGTGTGTGTGTGTGTGTGTGTGTGTGTGTAATCCATTTAAATTTCTGTCACTTTTACTGAATGAAAAATAGTCCTCAGATTCTTCATAATAGAAGTGTCTTTGTAGTGCTGGCAGGTGTTTGATCCCATCAGATAAACGAATCATTTCCAATCAAAGTGAAGGACGGCACAGAGAACGAACTGGCAGATCTGCACACACTCCAAGAAAATAGGAGATCTATTGTCTGTGATTTTGACGTGAAGTAATGACAATAAATGAAAGTCTTGGATCTGTCTTCATCCTCTCTCTCTCTCTCTCTCTTTCTCCTCACTGGCGTCTTTGCCTCTTCGCTTTATCTCGCTCTCTTGCTCTTCCAACCAGGTGGATTTTACCATGCTGTGGTCCTCCTGCGCCTCCAGGCCCTCAGGTTATTTGGATATTGCGTGAAGTCAAAGCCCTGTCAATCAGATAAGCAGTGACCTCGCAGACCCAGCAGATAAGACGTTACATGGCAAGAGGAAACGGCAGACAGCGGGGGGACACAAGGCCCGACTATGAAGGTTCGGTGAAGCGAGACTGATCACAACGGCTCTTCAAACTGAAAAAGGGCTGCCAAGAACGAAAATATATTGCTTGTGCTTTCTCTATCTATCTCCAAATTTCTATTGACAAGAGTCCGATTTAGACGTCGCTGGCAAGGGCTTGTCTTTTCATCTGAAGAAAAGAGGAAAAAAAAAACAAAGTGTGCAAGGTGTTACAAGTTTTCTCTCATAGGAATGATTGGAAAAATGAAACAAGAATGAATGATGCTCTGTAGAAATTAGTATTGTGCGTATTCTTGGAAAGCTGATGTAGTTATAGTTAAAGTTTTAGCAAAACAGCATCAATTATGAGTCTTTAATTATCACTGATAGACACCCAAAAACAAAGCATTCATGCCAGATTTAACAGTCTCAATAAATGGCTTGCACATTCTGCTTGCTGCAGACTCACTGAGGTGGTAGGAATAAGACAAACTTGCCAGTCATTCCGTTACACTGGGGAATTACAAAAGGATGAATGAAGGGCGAGCCTTTGTTTAGGATGGCAGCTTTTGGGTGGTCCGCAGGTTGGAAGCCCTCTGGGAGGGATCAAGGAGGACCTCCACATATAATACCAATACGACGACCTGTTGAAACAGGGCAGGCCACGTTAATTCAGATGCGCAACTCATCCACAGCCAAGCATATGTTTTATTATTCCACCATTAATTTTTCCGCAAAGCCATTACTTTTCATTCTTCCCATAATTAAATAATTACAAGTACGGTTTTTGGAAAAACAAACTGGTTCTTGCCCACGTCTGAGTGAAAAAAATAAACCCCCAAAAAAACCCCCACGTGTTTTATATGTAGAGAAAACACAAGACGTTTCACTGGTGAAAAAAGCTTAAATAAATACCGAAAATACAGCACAACACAATGCAAACTGTTGGTTTAAATAATTGTGTCCCCAAATACACAAGCCACATGATTATCTAAAAGAAATGTTTGCTGAGTCCACACTCTTTATTTCAACACGCTGCTTCATATTCACACATATTTAAACATATTTAGGTCTGGGAGCTGCCCAGGACGACCACAGTCCTCTGCTGCTGGCCACCGAGCCAGTGGTTCAGGGCTTTTCTCAAGAGCCCCTTGATGGTTGTTGCTGAGGGTGGGGAGAGAAGTACTCATTCAACCCCCCCTGCCCATCACCACCACCACCACCGCCCCTCAAACAGTCTAGGGGTTCAAACACAACAGTCTCGAACTGTCCTCGAATTGAAAAGGGTTACTGCTGCAAAGAATAGACCTGTAACGCCAATTAAACTCTGTTTTGTTTTTTTTGTTTTTTTTAAGTTTTAAACCTCATTTAACTTTTATTATTCTTCATTGTACACTGTTAGATTAAATCAAACAAATATTTGCATATATAAGCATGACGTGTTTGCATTTGCACAAGTACATTTTACTTTTTATACACAGTAAAAAAAAAAGTCACGTTTCCATTCATTTGGATTTGCAGCTGTTTTGTGTGATACAGATACTGTTTCATCGCCTTGTAATTCAGCCTTTTGATTCTGTGTTGCTGATTATACATTAATGGGATTAATAACAAAGTGTCTAACATAATTTAGCAGATCTAATGGGATTGCAGACAGGCTGCCTTGCCTGCCCGCCTGCCTGCCTGAGTACTGCAGGTCTCAGGATGTCATAGGACTCAGGTTACAAGACCCACCACATACTCTATGTTGCTGAGGACTGTGGTTAAGTGTTTTTCCCACACTTTAGCCTTTATGCTGGAACACCTACTGTATGAGTATGGCGCTATCTTATAGCACACTCTCCCCATGTTAACCTGGGCCGGCGCCAAATCCATTTCTGGATCTTATCAGCACATTTCTAACATGCATGTAAGTTCTGTTGAATTGTGTGTGATCAAATAAACATGAAAGCAGATTAGACCGTAAATACAGAAATATAATTACAACTAACTGATTTAAGACTTTAAGACTGTGTGTGTAGATGTCTAAAGGAAACACAAAAGCCTGAGCCGAGTGAATCCATAGGTTTTAATGTCTTCTTCTTCTTCTCAACAACTATATTAAACCTCGGAGTACATAAATGACTTAGTGACATTTCTTTATGTGATCTTAAATAGGTATCAGCAGATGCCAAAGGCTGCAGACGACCGACTGAACCATATGCCTACACTGCCCTCTATTGTCCAGAAGGGAGACTGACAAATGGATGGACACTGAACTGTGTTGCTTTTAAAAAGAAACAGTTTATCTTATTCCTGGTATATAAAGCCTTTAATGGTCAGGCTCTGCAGTGCATATGAATACCGTGGTTTCAATTTACAAACCCAGCAGACCTCTTAAGGTATAAAAAAAAAGCCTTAAAACTGATGAGACTGAATGTAGTAGGCCACTTTATGCACTGAGAGTATGGAATAGCTTTCCCATAATACTTCCACCCACATTATGTCTCTTTAGAGAAAGCCCTCATTTAGTAGTTTAAACTATTTAATGTAATTTGATATGATTACAGATATAGGCATATAATTTCCCTGCAGTCTTTTTTTATGTAAACACACTGAACTGCATGAAAATTAATTAATTGAGACAGGCGGAGGTAAATAACCTGAAACAGGCAATAAGATAAGTTTGTGAGGTTTATTTATTTATTTTATTTTTTATATTATTATTATTATTTTTTGACTGTGTGCCTGCAGAGCTAGAGCCTGTCACTGTATGTAGACTTAGACTAAGGGAGCGTAATCATCCAGTAGCAGCAAAGACATACAATTTGAATATAGAGGACATGAGTTAAAGAAAATGTGCACTATATACATCTGATACTATATATAAAATACTAAAAATATAACGTAACCGTAGGCTCGTACCACATGCAGGAATAATATGTAACCATAGGCCCGTACCACATGCAGGAAGTGCAGCGTCATTATTAAAAGTATTGTTTTGTTATTGATTTAATTAATAAAATAAAGTTCAGAAAACGTGTAGGCCTGTTTACAATGACGTCGTTGACAAAATAATTTTATTTGTTTATTTAATTAAATTTTTTTAGTTTAGTGGAGGGTGGTAAAATGAGGATTGTTATTGTTACATTAATAAATATATATTGATTTTTTTTTGTATTAGTATTTGTTTATATTTCTCAGTCACCCGCCTTCTCCGGTTCGCTGAAAACACCACATCCGGTTTACCCGGAAGTAAGCATAAGTCCCAAAGATGGCGGAGCAAGGTCCGATGGCCATAGCGATGCGGCTACGAAATCAGCTACAGTCCGTCTACAAACTGGACCCGCTGAGGAACGAGGTGAGTGGCCGTGTTGTTGGAGCTCATCCGCACCGGGGCGGAAACGTGCGGGGACTCAGACTCGGGCAGAGCCGAGATAAACGCGCGCATTTGCGGGAGATCGTTGTCCTCTCCGCGGCGCTGATGGAGAGAGAGGGAGAGCGATGCTGAAGAGAGCCGAGTGTGAGCATGCGTGGACCGGAGGCGGGGTGCTGGTGTGTGTGTGTGGTGTGTATGTGTGTGTGTGTGTGTGTGTGTGTGCGTGTGTGCAAGAGAGAGAGAGAGAGAAAGAAAAAAGGAATGGATGTTACTGGCAGGGAGGGAGGGGCCAGTTAAAAGCAAGGAAAAGGGTTTGGTTACATTACACGGGGTGATCCATTGTGCTACAGAAATAACAACAGAGCCATCTAAATCCTCCTTTAATGCTTCGATAGGGGAGAGAGAAACGGAGAGACAACAAGGGAGAGACAGATATACATAGACATGGAGAGTGAGCGAAATCAAAGGCAGAGCAAAAGGACTCGTTTGCAGAGTCTTTCATTATATCACTTATCAGTTGCGTAAAAGTCAGCTAACAGCTTAGTCCCCTCTGTTTCCGCTGATGTGGATCTGCTTTGAAGAGTTTATCAAGGGCTTTTAGGACTGGAAAAACACACTTCTTATATTACATTTACTAAAGCCCCGGCCCCAGCCCTATTTTGAGTCCTGGACGATATGCTCTTATTAGCACTAAGACAGGGGTAGTATAACTCATTTCCCCTCTCGTAATTCTTGATACATGTCTCACGACTGACTGCCTGAAACAAAATACTGTCCTTGCCTTGCTGTAAATCGTAACCCATCATACACTCTCTCTTAGCTAGCTCAAATTGACAGAAATTTAAGGAGGAGCTTTATCTTTCTCTTTTCTTATGTTTTGCCAATCCTTCACCTCATATGATCATTAATCAGCTAATGGGTCTTGTTTTTATCTGCCCGTGCCTACGGCTTTATCCAACTGTACAATCCCTTTATATATAACTGTCAGTCAGTGAGGCAGACAACTCTATTTCTTTGCCATAGCCTGTGTGTACATGCACAACGAAGCACACACACACACTACGGTAGGGGGTACACTTTAACCCCTCTCATCTATCAGCTGCCAGCCAAGCCCTGTCTGTACACTCATACTTTAAGGTTGTGTGTGCATTACTGTTTCCCGCAGCCTCTCATAAGCCACAGAGCAGAGTGCGGAGACCTGGCCCTCTGCATGCTGCCATCCACATCTCATTACAGCTGCTTTACCAGAGTGCTCTCTCAACAGTGATATCCATTTTGTTAGAAGAGCAAAGGAGATATGTACAAAGGAGAGGGGGAATGAGATAGCAAGATCTTTTTTTATTTTCTATAGGCCGTATCTCTTAAGATGGGAAGAGGAATTTAGTCTGTTCTAGCTATGGAGCACATAGGAGGTTATAAATGCAGCAGCAATGATGCATATGTGGTTATATTGCACAGCACAGTTTACGGGTGCAGATGGTTCAGCTTGTGCGTTAAAATGTCTACGACAAGTCTATGAATAAGTTTGTATCATATGAAGTTACACGGTGTGGACAAATGCTATGTGTATGAGACTTTGCTTAGTAAACGGTCTGGTGCCTAGAGCGAAGGTCTCAAAACCAGGTCACATTTTGCTTCTCCACAATAAGCCCGTCTCATATTGAAGTGTCCTTGAGCAAGACACTGAACTAAGTAGCTGCTCACTCAGTGGAGGTTGCCGTGAAAAACAGCACTCGAGATAAATGGCTAAAATATAAAATGATGTGCTTGGTGGTCGAGCTTTTGCCCCAGGGAATCTGGTCTCTGAACTCTCCTTACCCGACCATCTGGAGATAACAGGCGACTGTAGCCTGTGCTGCGGGAGGGAGGAACTCCTACCTGTGCAGTGAAATGGCGCATATGGGGTGGTAGGAGTGAGTAGGGTGACTTCTCTTCAACTGGAAAACGTGGGTTAACACACTGAATTGCCGTCCAGATTTTAAAGGTACTGCTGTGAATAGTGTCGCGGACAGATACACCCCCATAAAAAGGCTGACTGGGATCACTAACAAATAAATTGTGGATGTGAACTTGAAACCCCAGGTGGGCAGTGCTATCTGTGCATATTTGGCACAGCTTCAATTTAGAAGTATTTTTGAAGTGTGTTAAAATTATTTGTCCCAGGCTGTAGTGCTCTGCCTTTTGAGGAACTGAAATGAAACAGTTTTTTATGTTTTCTTTATTTTTTTGAAGTACTCCTACAGAGAGAAATAGGCATGCAGAGACAACATAAAGCGAGACAGGAAAGATGTCGCTTCAGATTTAGCGCCAGATGAAACGAGACACATGATGTGCCCTTCAAACCCACCAGCGCGGCAGGACTCTTCAAATACACCTGCTTTTTTCCTCTTTCTTGTTTTTACTAGCATTTCTCTCTGTAACATATCTGCCTGGAGCCGTCTGCTCTGGCCCACTGTTTCACTCTTCGGTGTCTCCTGGCGTGGCGTTTTCACACTCTATTTTCTGACAACCCTTTTGCCTCTGAGGAAGGTGGAGTGCAGTCTCAGAATTTTGTCCCTTTTTCATCTTTGACTGTTTATGTATCCCCCTCACTTTTGCTCAGATCAGTCTTTCTTGTTCCTATTTTTTGCCAAGCCCTCCTTCATCTTTAGGCTCTCTTTTATGTTGACCCTCTCTCTCAATTACTTGTTCCCATCCTCCATTGCTTTTGCATGCCTCTTCTTTTATTTCCCGGAGACCCTGCTGTCTGCTGGGCATGGTGTCCTGCCATCTGTGCAGGAGTGGCTGGAGAACCAGCTCCTGTGTAAGACCCTTTCAATACAGCCTATATGAACATGCAGAGGAACATATGGGATATAATAAAAGTCAAACACAGCTTCAACTCACAGAACAACTACATTTGAAGATAACCTAATGTGTGAGTTTGCGCAGTAGGGTCCAACACTCAGACTTTTTTGATGTTGTAATTGTTGCCTCCATACGTAAACTTACCTACATTTGCTGGCCAACGTTATACCCTTCATATTCAAACTGTAGGAATACATGAGATTGAATATGTTTATTCAAGGATTATCAACTTTTGTTGAGAAGGAGATAAAGGGATTACAAACTTTGCTGAAATCCCAATGGCTTCTGTTGCTGCTCAGTAGCCACTGAATTACACATTTGAATACGACCGAATCCTTTCAGTGTGTGATTCAATACTTTTGTCTGGACTAGTCTTCTATCTTCAGAGAAGCACTGTTCTACACAGTGCAAAGTCTGCCTGTATTGCATGTAAATTAAGTGTGCCAGGACAGAAGACAGAGTCACATGCTGGTGAAGTTTTAGGGAGAGGTAGCACCTCGTGCAAGACAGACAGACAGACAGGCAGACAGGCAGACAGACAGAGAAGGGCTTTTGTTTGTCTTGTGTAACTGAAGCCCTTGGTGTCTGCTGCCCTACCTTTGGCATGCTAGTCCATGTGAAGGATGCTCAGGTTGCTGGTATAGCAACAGCAGCAGTGGAAAGCCAGGAGGGGGTGGAGGAGATGGTGGCTTGACTTGCATTCACTGACTCAGACTCAGCCGGGGTAATTGCTCCTGCATTTTTAACGAGCGGCTGCTGCGTACACTTTGAGGAGCAGCACACCAGAGGTACCCCGCATGGCTCCAACTGCAGCCTTTTCACCCCACTAACTGAGGGCATCTGAGGGAGGCCAAAGCCTGATTTATATGTTCATACCTAATCAGACTGAAATGTCTCCATATCATTATGGCTGGTGTTGTGAATTTAATACGAATTTCTTCTATGTGTGAACTGCTGTTAAGACCGTTTTCCCATGCTGACCCTGAGGTCGCTCTCCAGACGATGGTCGCACACACAGTATTGTCATTCTCATCTGGTTTTATCTTATTATTGTGTTGAAGTCCTGGTCTGCGGTCTGCTCCATAACCAGCTACATGTAATAGCAAAGTGGGAATGTATAATAGCAATGAGTTCATAATCCATGAAGAAGATTTTCTTGGAGAGCCCTGCAAAACAGTGTCACTTTTCAATATACAGTGGTCTGTCTTGTAACTCATGACATCACACTCTGATAAAGAAAATCATTTGCCAGTACACATCTCACTTGGAGGAATTTTCACTTCATTTCCATTGTGGCTACACAAGCTGATGATCTGGTGTCTTCGCCTAGATATTCAGACTTGGAGACCGGAGGAGACTCCGGCCACAGACATGCAAATAGTAGACTAGCCTTACCACTGTGATTACTGTAGGGGGCCCTGGTTGCCCCTCTGCTAAACACATACCCTGCTGCCCACAACATTGCCTCTACACAGCTGCATTAGTAGTGGCAGGCTCAATGAAAATACCGTGTCACGCGTAGCTTGAAAAATGGGTCCGTAAAAAGCCAATTCTGCCATGAATGAGGATAAGCAAATAGGCATGAGCGCTTGAATAGCTGCCAGTCCTGTCAGATTCCCCCCTCTCACCCAGCCACAATGAGCTCCTATACAAATAAGGATACGTGCACCAATTTAGCACAGCAGATGAACCTTGCGAAGCCTTGTCGAGCAAGTGGGGGATTACCAAAAGCAAACATGCCTTTCTCCTGGCTTTATTTGAGTTAAATGACTCAAGCCACCCTCTTAGATTTTGCCTGAATGGTTTCTTTGGCAGAACCTTCCACTGCTCCAGCCGCTACTGGGGCCACAACCTATGTGCATTAGTCAGCGTATGGAAAAACACTGAGTGGGACAGGTAGGCGGCATGAATTAGATTGCAAGGACACTGATGCAGGGAGCAAGACGAGCTAGCAGAGTCACAAACCAGGATAAATGGAAGGAAGAGGAGCGGAGAAAGCCCTCGGCGTGATAGAGTCCAATTGAAGGAGAGATTATTATTCTTCACCAGTAATTAGTAGCACATAAACAGCCAGTGGCAACAGAATTAAAAAGTGTCATTATGATATGTGGTCTCCATACAAGATGCCGGTTCTTTCCCTTTTCAATAGTTAATCATGTTGCCTCACAGACATCCCCTGTGCACGCACAGAGAGGGTAGTTCAGTTTGTAGCAGATGAATGCCGGAAAATGACAAACCTATTGAGGAGTTTGATGCAGAACACTCGTCTCCCGCTGTACAATCTGCACCAAGGCAAATGCAATCTCCTCTCTCTCTCCCCTTTCCCCCTAAATTATTAAGGTCACCCACATTTCAAGGAGAAACAGCAGGACAGAGTGTCTTTTAGAGAGGAAATGCATGCAGGAATCGATGCTTTTACATGTATTTAAGTGAGACAAATCTTACTGTGCGTCTGTACTAAAATATGCACAATATTGCCGGTAGAAGTTTTGAATAAATGCAAATGTTAGCATTTGAGTACTTCTACAGTTGATGAATACTGATGTTTTCATTTTCCTGTATTTTTTGTCCTTGGGCTCCTAATGAAAATGTTAGAAAACAGTGGCTTTGAAAAACAGTTAGTTACTAATTCCCTCTCTGCTTTCTCTCTCTCGTTAGCTGTCTTGAGCACCCAGTGGAAGACTTGTATCCATTATTTATCTCTAGCCCCCAAAAACAACAGCTGTATGCTTGTGTAACTACCATATGTTATACTTCTTCCAACATATTGGGAGGAATCATGCTGTATAGAGAATTTTATATCAGCCCATAGAGATCTGTATCAAGCCCCGTGTAGACATGCTGCACTTAAATTATTTCCTAAATGCTTGTTTGTTTCATGATATCAATAAGAAAATACAGTTGAAAGTTTCCCCAACAGTGGAAACTTAGACTACATCAGGCAATTAACCACAGTGGCACCTTGCAGAGTATTTTTGGATGCTCCAGCACCACTGGAACCGTGAGAGTGAGGGGAGGGAGGGTCACATTAGGATTCAGCCGATAAAGCAATAAACCCTTGTAGAAGCTGCAGTCGGCGCCATTCAGAGCAGATTCTGTGTCCTCAGCACTTTGGGTCTGCAATTAATCACTAAGCTGACATTACCCCGCCTTCCTGTGAACGTTGGATAAACACTCTAGCAATGGCGAGCCAACGTTCCCTGCCACAGAACCGGTGTAATCGTTCAGACGGCTCTTGACGCTCGCTCTCTCAGAGATGTTTAGGAATTCTGTGCCCCAGTTATGTGGACTTCCTGTAGAGTGCAGGATGATCCCTGATCTGTTTAGCTGTAGATAGCGGTCTAACAGCCAGCCAGAGCTACAACAGGCGGCCCCCGCTCCATCATTTCCCCACCACTCAAGGGTTATAGAGGACGCTTGATGCTCATGTATGGTAGCATTAACTAGCATGTAGCGTCTTTTTAACCCATCTACGTGTGTTTTGTGTGTGTTTGGCATTGTACACTTCTCTGCTGGTTGACTGCATGGCAGTTGCCACAGTGATTTGTGAAATTGGAAGCCTTTGAGCCTGTTGAGGCTTTATTAAGAGGATTGTTGGCGGTGTGTGCTTTATCGTAACCACAGGGTTAGTTGCTTACCTACTGCGTTGTTTGACAGCAGCCAAGGTTACAATAACGTAATCTCCATAACGCTGAGGTGAGGTTGTGGTGATAGATTTCTATTCAATTCCAGGTCTGTAAACTTTGTTAAAAAATAATTTATCCCCTCTCTGTTTATACTTGTGTAAGAGGTTTTTGTAATTCACACACAGAACAAAACCATGATCTTGCGAGCTCAGTAGCTGCTATTTCATCCATAACAGTAGCTTTTGTGAAAAGTTGCTGAACACGAACCACACATAACCCTAATCCTATTCTGTATCTATTAACTGCTGCCTATTCTTACGATGAATATTTTATCGTTTAAATCATCTTTTATTTTTTTAAGTAATAGGTATCACCAAAATTCATTGAGTAAGAGTTTCTTCTTTCTTTGCATATTCATAAAGCTCCTCATACACACCTGGGGCATGAGAGAGACGGTTCACATACTTTTAAACCCCAGCATACACACTGACCCACATTATCATGTACATACATAACAGCCTGAGAGGAAATATGAGAGAGCAGGACATTTATCGTTGAGGAAGGAGGCGGAGGCAGTGAGGAAGGGTGGGAACCCTGTTGAGTTCACTGAGTTTACTGGAGGGGACTGACACACAGCCCCCCCCCCTCCCTCGCAGTCTCCCTTTATCCCTCCCTCTCAACTATAGTTGATCTGAATAATTTATCTCATATAATTTATCTCTACCTCTCTATCTCATTCACTCTTGTACACAAACACACTTGCACACACACATACACACCAACAGACATGCAATTATCTCCTCCACACAAACACATACACACATGCCTCAGGGGTTGGGTCCTGGGGCTGGTGTGGAGTGAGCAAGCTGGAATCTGCACAGAGGGAAACCTGATAGGCATTCCCTGTGCCAAACACATGAGGTCACCCTGACTGACTGGTCCTGCCTGCCAGCACGCCAGCCTCCATCCCTCTACTGCCGTCAGATTAAAACCTTGTATCACGGAGAAATCGACCGCAGGACTAAAGAGATTACCTTATGGAGGCTCATGCATCCCTGGAACTACAGGAAGCCTTTCATGTACCCTTTAGGATAACAGTGCTTTTATAAGTGGCCATGCAAACCCTGAAAGAATAATCTAGTTTATTCCAATTCTTGCCTCATTTCCTCTAGTTGATCGTTAAGATGTGGGAACATGGCAACATCCCTGAAAAGACACCAGACGAAACAAACCTCAAACAAACTCCAAGGTTAGCCAAACTTATTTGGAAGAGAAAACAAATGGAAAAATGATTTCTAGGACTTTAGAGAGAGTTTAGAGACTAACTTACAACTGATCTGCTTTGGTTTATCCGTCCACAGAGGGGTTATTGCCTGCATTTTACCAATACACACATTTGTACCTCGGTTTCACCATCAAGTGAAGTTAGAAGATAACTGTTGCCTGTTGACAACATGGCTGATCATCTTGCTTTCTGTGTTTATTGTAGCGATTTCACCAGACCTCAGCAGTTAGTTTTGGTGAAAACAGTCATCACATCATAATGACTAATGATTTCCATGAGCAAGCAGCATTTTTTCACTATTCGCTGCTGCCAGAGAAGTATATACCGTATGAGAATATTTTTATTTGAGTAAAATAAAGTTTAATAAATCAAATCAAGAAGAAACTGGTACTTGGAACTACACCACTACAGTACGAATGGCTTGTCCTTGATTGTTTTGAAATGGAGAGGGTTTGTAGTATAGTTAGCCTGTTGCCTGGCGTGAACAGAACACTCTGTAACTTCCCAAGGTTGATGGATGTGAGAGGTTGGAATCTTAAAATGGAAAATGTGTAACAAGTATAAGCTCTAGAGAATTGTCTTTTATCCAGAGCAGCTCTTTGAAATACCCACCCAAACCCAAACAATACCCAAATATGTATTCTTTAGATCCCAGCTCCTGTTCTGTTGTCACACAAGCATGCAACACGGACACCTGCATTTAATCAGTCACACACACACACACCCTTAGTCTTACTATGTTTGTTAGGACCCACCATTGGCATGATGCATTACCTAGCCCCTTACTCTAATGTTTACCCTTACCTTACTTCTGACCTGAACCTTAGTCAAACTTGCAGCCAAAAACCAAATTACCCACAAAGTCACAGGGCCCCATAAATACAGTAAAACAAACAACACACACGCAGGCACGCAAACAGACATTGTTTCCCTAGCACATTTACACACAAACACATACGCACACATACGAATGTCCCACCCCCGCACGACACAGCAGTCACCCCTGGCTCTCACGCATCTCATGTTCTCCCCATATTATGTTAAAATGGACATGCATAATTGCGCTGGCGTGGTTTGTTGTTTTTGTTGGCGGTTATCGACAGCCCCCATGATGTCTCTGACAGAGGTGATCATTGTTGCAGGCACCACAAATCTACACTGCAGCACTCGCAA
>OMNW01035091.1:19059-31981 GCA_900303245.1 Selene dorsalis | reverse complement strand
AAAATATGCTGTTTCTGTGAGGTCCTATTGTCAAGATGAGTGTTTGGGTTTTCGAGAGGAAAAAATGTAATTGAAGTAATTATATAATTACAGTAGGTCATATGGTTCGGAGATCTAGTTAAAAATGAACAACTTTAAGGCTAATGTGAGTGCTAAGATAACATTTATTGGAAAGTGTGCTCTTGTTAGTACAATGTTACTCGTTTTAGTGCTCATTGTAATCTTTTATAGAACAACTATTTTCCCACGACGCAGGCCTGATGGTAAAATGGGGTAAAATGCAGCGAGTAGTAGTAGAGAGAGAAGTCTGGGCATGCAAGACAGCTACACCTGTACTAACGCTAGAATACAAGCACCGTCATTCTAGAGACCCAAACTAAATCACTATAATGACATTGCTGCTGCCAGTATCACGGTGGTGAGACGTTTACAGCACCAGCAGTGTTTAACATTCACTTTTCTGTTTCCTGCCAATCACGAAGCATGGTCGGTCGATACCGGACCTGCTCGCATGTGTCTGCCTTTAGTAACCTGCTTGTAAGCTTGAAATTTCTGTAGGCTGTAATGCTGTTTCAGATGTTTTGAACAGTCAACTACCCTGAATAACCTTCCTTCAGGAACTGACTTCCACAAGTCATTTGAGGTTGGGTGAAGTTTTAAATAAAGCTGTGGCTTGTGGTGGCTAGCTGACTCTATATGCTTTGTATATGCTAGCTGGGCACAGCCTGTGCCTAACAAGCTCTTTTTGCGATCATGTTTCCAAACAGTACGCTCTCTGGAGGCTTACCATCAGTTCCAGTGCCAACATGTAGATGTTAAAGCAGGCTAAAAAAGAAGGTGAACCACGGAAAGTAAGTGAAAACAGCAGATTTTAGCATGTGTAAAGACTTATACTTGATAAAACATATACTCATCCTGTTTTAATAGTGTAGATGAGCCTAACCTCAAATATGTTGCATTTTACAGACAGTGTTTTAAGCTTGTAATTTAAATTCAGTCCTACAGCTTAAGTTTCAATGTTGACAGTCATTTAATAGGACTACATAGCATTCATTTATTAGTGTTTATCCTCCATTCAAACTGTGGGTATTTCAGCTTAGCAGGACTCAACATATACTTTGACGATGTCGTTGCAACCCTATATTCTAATGTAATCTTTCTCTTCACACACAATTTATCAAACAAGATACTCTGTATGATTGGGCATGGGCTCGCTTTTTATTTTCTCTTTCTTTCTCTGTGCCTTTTCCCTCCTTCTGTTTAGCAGCTCAGGTTTGTGTTGTGGGTTAGAGAGGGTGAGTTAATGGAGAGCGTCAAACCAGCTTGTAGCGCTGCCTTGGCTCTGACCCGTGCAGATTGTGGAGTGACCTCAGTGTTGCTGCCCTGAGCCTGCAGTTGGAATCCAATCTCCTCGCTGGGATATGGTGCATGTTTTAGCAGTCCAGTTTGATAACTTTGCCCCCCTGCCTCCTTCAAAGTGTCTATCATTCCTCTAATAAAACCTGGTTTGTTTTCACCCGTGATGACCCAGGTTAGGAGGGGATTTTGGCGCACCAGCAGCAGTGGCATTTGTTTAATCACATTAGACCCTTCCTGCTCCCTGCTCTTAAACTGGGTGGGGATAGGAAAATTAGAAACACGCTTCGTTCTTTTTCACTTTTTCTTTTTATTCAGAAAAGAAACGAAGACTTAAGTGCATGAAGGTACCTGCTGGTACCATCAAATGAAAATCACACAAACTGGCAGTTTGTATATTAGTTGGTCTTTAGGGGTTGATGAGGTGAATGCAGGAACAAACATAAAGTCAGAGCTAATCAATAGGAACATGTGCTATATTGACTCTCTGAAATACAATTAAATCAATACAACCTCATTATACTTGAATTATCATTTCAAATTCAGCACCTTTGAAGAGGGATGATTTCATCATCTAAAGATGCCCGCCCTCATCTTGTTGTTTCAGATTACACTTACTCTTCTTCCAATTACAATCAGGAGAAATCGATGGCTACAGACGAGTGACACTGTTAAACTATTTTTAGGGAAACTTGAGTCACACATGGTTGTTTAGCACCTCACGTAAAGAAATGTTTCTCCACACCTGTTCGTCATCTCCTCATTTGAGCCTTTGTTCTCCCCATTTGTAGGAACTGTCTGGAAAACATCAGCTACCTTACCTCACACTGAGATGCATGGGTGCCGTTTTAAATGTGGTGCAGGCTGAGACTGCACCCTTGTAATTCAATTAAAGTGAATGCAGGCAAGCATAGGAAACAGGAGGGATGGAGGCTTGAGAGTGGATCATCAACAGCCTTTCAAGGTGAAAAGCATTCACCGAAGGTCCCTGTTTTATTTTGTCCTTTTCACTGTCACATATACACGTATAACCCTCTCCCACTATTTAGCAGGTGTTTTTAGTGCCCAATAATACCTCTTTACCTGAGCCTAGCAGCCAGGCTTCAGCCAAGACACTTGGAAAATGAAAAATATAAAGAGAACAGAGTGGAGGTCATGGGGAGTTGAGATATGGGTGGGGTGATTGAAATAGAATTTACAAGAAGTACAACTAAAGTAATTGAAAGGTTGAAGAAGGGGATGCAAGATTTCTGGTGTTTTTAGCACCAATACAATGATCTTGTAAGCAACTTGGGAAGATTGTGTTTGGATCTGGGGGAAGAGACGAGTTGAAGATTTGAATGAGACATCAGCAACCTGCTGTGCATCTTTGGTGGGTTTCTACTGAAAGCAGATTATATTGTCGCTTACCCACAATGGATGGCAACTTGAGGATTCAAGATAATTAGAGTCAAATAGAGAAGAGATCTGAAAAAAACAAACAAACAAAAAAAAAACTGGGATAAGAGGGAAATGTTTTGATCTGTATTGATTTGGCAAAAATAAGGAAGTGTAGTGCAGACAGAAGTGACATGAAAATTATAGACATCTGTATGTGGTTATAGGTTTATTCAGCCCTGGGAAATTGTCACACGTATGAAGCCACTACAGCATATTACATTTTACAAAAAAAGTGGTGGCTGACATGAGTGCAATATATTTTCATGGGAAATTAATGAAATAAATGGTTACAGACAACACAATACCTATCTATACAATCAGTATCAACAAACAGTAAACATATTTTCTGTGCCTTTATTTGACAGTTGAAAAGCAAGGAAAGAGAGTAGGGGACTGACATCCACCCAGCTACGAGGCCACCCCGCAGTCAGATATTTTTAGGTACCTGGGTAATGCAATTTGTCATCTTAATCTTAATCTGTTGTGTTGTATTGTTTATGACCAAACCCAATTCATACACATGCAAACACAGGCACATACTGACCTGAAAGAGTTCCTTAACACCGGGTGGTACGTTGGTACAGTGGTGAGCTCTCAGTTCAATCCCGGGGCCATTCTGTGTGGTGTTTGCATGTTCTCCCTGCCGGTGTTTCTTTCCCAGTTCTCCAGCTTCCTCTCACAGTCTAAAGATAGACATGCTAGGTTAATTGCTGTCTCTAAATTAGCTTTAGGTGTGAGTGAGCATGCATCTGGTTCTTCTCTATATGTCAGTCCTATGATGGACGGGCAAACGGTACAGGAGTAGCCCTCGCTGTAAGGACAGGCGGTTCTGTAACGTCTTTTCAGCAGTGTAAGGTCTAAAATTTGCCTGTCAGCGGAAGACAGGATCAGTTAATTTTTTTTTATTTTTCTTTTATGTGGGATCTGATGCAAACCGCTATCTTGTACTAATAAATAAATGTATAAAACATTTGCATAATACATACAATGCAAAACGTTTTCCCTGAAGCCTCAGTCAGTGATTGCCAAATGGCGAACAGACGTCAGTGCATTATGCAGTGGCATCGTCGTCACTGTGAACACACTTTTAAGGTGTCCTTTTTACCTCGACACCCAGCGACACTTCTTCCCGCTCTATGAGGAAGCAGAAGGAAAGCAGCTCTGGTTTGAAGGAAGAATATATCCTGCCGCACTTCACTCTCAAAGCGTGTAAAAGGTAGCCTGATTCGAGTGCTCACACTGTTTGCTGTGAGCTGGTGTGCTTCAAGGTGCTTCTTGGATTTCAGGAGGGGCCTTTTAACTTGAAACCAAAGAGAGGCCAGTCAATTTTTTTCTCAGTTTGCCTTGGAAGAAAAGGCAGAAGGCAGAAGAAAAAAAAAAAACACTAGCTGCTTTTGTTTTTGGTCCCGGCAGCGCTGAGAGTATTAAGCCTGCCCACCAATTAGAGCAGATTCCTACAGCCCATGAATTATTAAGAGCAGCCCATCGACTAGGAGCAGTGACGGAGGGCAGGAGAGAAGACCCAGCCACCTGAGCACCACAGCTGCATTTGTTACACTGTAAGCTGTCTGTGTACTGCACCAAGACTGATATAAATGAGGTACAAATAACCGCAACAATACAGTGTTTAGGAGGTGATTTTAATTGTTTTTCATCTACAATTTGGATACATGATGCTTTGTTGTTTATTTCCACAACATGTATGTGTGACGTGAAAAGAGAAAAAGAAGAGAGACAGATAGGATAATATACGGTATTAGATTGCAACTTGCAACACCGGCTACCCTCAAGGTCAAACAATTCATTCGTGCTGTAGAATTTATTGCCTGGCAGTAGCTAAGGCAATGAGGTGCTGTGAACCTTGAGCTCATGTCTATATAGAAGGTCTTCACAGCCATGTACTGAAGTGGGGGGGGGGTCGTGCTTGTTAACTCTATATTCAGCACTGCAGCCTGCTCTGGTGCCTGAAACATGACCCTGCGACAGCCCCGGCCAAGGCCTACTAATGTGTCTGCTTTTTTGGGGGGAACACCGGGACCATCACCTCATCATAAATGTTGTAAGTCTTTTGAAATGGTGCCAATGGGCCATAACTCGTGAGGAATGACAGAAATGCTGCAAAATTAGGTGCCCGTCAAATGTGACTCCTGGCAATTGTCAGTACTTAAGATGTATTAGACGAAGAAGTGGAACTGCTTTGTGTGGGAGCTGCTGCCTTACTGGATAACAGAGCTATCATTATGCATGAATAATTGGATGCATTCCTTTTATTTTTTTCCCTCTCTCTTTTCACCAGTGGGCTGTTTAATGTAGCAGAGTTGTCAAATAAGTCTGTCGCAGGGAGAAAGAGTGAGCCAAGACTGATTACTTTATGTGAATGACTTTTTTTTTCTCTCGCAGAATTGAAATAATTTAGAGCAGTTAAGAGAGGAGTGGGACTGTGGAGAGAAAGATATATGTGGATATTGTGGCACGGCGGGGCTTTTAAGTGTGTTGTGATTTAGTTATTTATTGTTTTGCTGCAGGAAACGAGGCGAGAAGAGAATGCTGGTCTCTCAGATGTCTTTAAATAGAGATTCTGACTGCCTACTTGCTTGCTTGCTTGCTTGTACTCAGAAATGGCTAGTTCAATCTCCTTTTGGTAATATACATTATCCATGGTCCTGTTTGTCACCGGAATAGCTTAAGTGCCCTTTAGCCGGCATTAGATTCAGTGTTTTCTCCTTTTTTGCTCCCTTGTCTCTGTAGCGCTCCGCTCGTTTATCAGTGCACCTCCCTGTCTGAAAAAAACACATATACATTGACATCTAATACTGAGCTCAAGCTGGAATACAGAAATTGCACAGAAATGATGTCCTTCACAGTGTCTGCTCTCTGTTTCTGGTCGTTTTCTCAGGACATAAGAATGCATAAAAATGCCCAACCAGCTGCAGTTTTCAAAAAGGATAGAAAGTTAAAAAATAAGACAATGTTCTCTCAGCAAGTAAAGTTGTCATCAGTAATCAAAGATTTGGCCAAATCCTTTGTCTAAATTTAGTTGTGGGAATTAAAAATAGACTCTAAAGATTTCGACTCCTCAGTGTCGGAGACAGCTGCTATTGAGTTTTCGTGAGCTCTTTCTTTTCTTTTTGACTGCCCCCAAACCACAGTCAGGACTCATAGTTTAGTCTAGATAACTGTTGAATCCTCAGTAACAGTTGACCAGAACTGGTACAAGACCTGAAGTGAAGCAGCCCTTGGAAGCTGTGCGCTGTGTCCTTGTGAGTCAGACGGTTGTTTACTTTTCTAGATTGTGACTCAGCCTCATTATCTTTACTCCTGGCTCTACACCTGCCATCCAGCTGCAGCCTTCACTGCACTCCTAACATCAAGCTATCTACTGACGGTCGGTTGTTTGCCCTGCTTTTTGTAATGTTTGCTTTAATTGCCTCAACCTGTGCCTTCAGGAAATAAATATGGAACTACCTTTAGCCACAGTAAGAATAAAACATATATTGAGACACCTGTGTGAGCAGAGCAGTTTACCATAGTTCTGCTTGAGACAGATTTATAGATCGATGAGCCTCAAGGTGTGTTTTATCTGATGGGATTGGAGGAAGCAAGTGGGACGGGGAGCAGCCTGTAGCTAATTAATTATGCATTTCCAGCATGTTCTTTCTTAACCAAAAATGGAGGAATGCTACCCTGTCGTGGAGAGTGCTTTTTGTGTGGCAAGCCTCACCTCCTTCTCATCCGCTGGGACTGAAATTATTAAAAAAAAAAAAAAAAAAAAAGCAGCGTGAGGCTCATTGTGATGGTAATGGTCCATGCATGGTTGTGGGCAGACCCCTTCATATTCAGCCCCACAATGAGTCTCCTGTCTTGGGTATTTGAGAGGTGGTCTGCTGCTGGCGGACGACTGAGACGAGGAGCTTCCTGTTCATGTGGTAATCTGCACGGCTGTACAATGGAGCGAGCACTGCTCTCTCAGAGCCCAGCCCCACACATTCAGCCAGAGAATGGAGGGCCACACACCACAACAATAACAGCCCACTGCTATCATCTCATGAAAAGTCTCCATTGGAGGGTAAATAAATAGTTTAGAAACCTTTTAGCAAGTACAATAGGCCAGACCACCGCTGATTTTCATCTTTGATGTCTCCTCACAATTTGCCCTGGCTTATGAAAATATAACGTCTGCCTGGAAAAGAATGCAGAAACTCTATTGTATTTTTACCTTGAGTGAGCGCTTTAAGGGCTTCTTTGGTGGTGAATAAAAAAAGATGAAGTGGGATCATTTTTGTCACGCAAGATTTAAATTTGAAATGAAATAAAAACCAATTGTCAGATTCATTAGCTGAGAGAAGATCCTACTATATAAGCTCTATGTTCCAATTTTGCAATTGCTTTACTGAAGTGTCAGTTAGACTTGAGGGTGACATCGCAAAGAGAAAAAAAGAAAATCCAAATAACCTCTTGAATTTGCAAAAGCAGAAAAAAATACTTTATTGCTATTGCTACTGTGTGTTTTCAGGAAGTTGTTTTGAGAGAGACCATCTCAGTGTGGGTTCCTTATAAAAGTGCTTGAGCAATTGTCAAAGGGAAGAACCATAATCCCTGTGTTTGATTCATAAAGTGGCTTGCAACGCGATTGCTTATATGGGACAATTGCACATCGTTTTCTGAAATTTATGGTCATTCAGCCTTCACTGAGATGCTAAATTAGACTCCAGAGCAGCTTTATGAATAGATGCAGTGCATAAGGAAAGCCTGAATGGTGGAAAACACGCTGTGTGAGAAACGCTCTTTTCTTTACTTACACGTTTCTCCTGGAGCCAGACAGAAATGTATGCATAGACTGTAAACCTTGACTTTACTCACGTTCAACCCAACGTAAAGTGGAAGAAATTAATAACTTCAGTTGCCTTTGAAGACACAGAGGGACTGATAGCATCACTATCAGGTCGGTTCTAACCTGCTTGAACCCAGATGGCCGGTGTTTATCTACTCTGGCTGTGATCCTTAACCGAGTCTAAGTGTTGCATGCATTAAACTCTTCCAGCAGCCCAGCGAGAACACAGCAGGCCAGAGTCACAAAGGCAAGCAGTCAGGCAAGAGGGAAACATTACACCATTACACTCACCTGTTCCACAGCCATGGTGACTTATCTCATGAATAAATCACACTACCCAGGTCTGGACAACTCCAACACTGCACCTCTTTTCCTCCTTTGGCAGACGTATGCATCCCTATCTATCTTTTTCTCTCTGTTACCTCTATTTTTCTCTCTCTCCTTCTCTATCTCTCCTCCTTTGCGCCCTATTTCTTACATCTCTCGCTCTAGCTGGCTACCCAACAGTGCTCACTTTATTTATCACGCAATTGTGACACTTTTGGATAAAGCCCCACACCCGCACTGATTGAACTATGCTTGTGAGAGCTGGGAAGCACAGATCATTCCCCTTTGGTTTCCAGTAAGTCATGGGATTGACAGCTCGGGATGGTCTGCCCAGAAGAGGCTGACTCTCTTCCTTTAAATCACTCAGAGAGGCGCTTCTGAAGAGTCACTAACTCAGCGGTCATGCCAATATGCCAAACCAACAGAAATACTGAAAGCACCTACTTTGAAAATAAAAACTAAAATAGACTGATGGAAAGGGAAATAAAAAAGTAGATAAAAGTACATTTGAGCTTCCTCTTTGATGTGAAAACGTTTTTTTCTTGACACATCTGTCTCGATTTGACACATCCAAGTGCATGGGGGCAGAATAGCAAGTGGTGATTCCAAAGATGTTACAATGCGGCATTGTTCTCATATTGACCCTGAGAAAAACAATCCTCTGCATAGCCTCGCTGTCTGCCAGTGACAGCAGCTTTGCAGTATGGGAGCTTAGGCCCGAGGAGGCGGGCGGATACAGGGGTTTTTGTGTTGAGTAATGCTGATATTCCTTCAAGGGGGATAGTTGCTTAACACACTGTGCAGAATCTGGCACGGCGTCGTCTTTGGCCTACTAAACTCTGCTCAACACTATGTAAAAACTCCCCAAAGGCTGTTAGACAGGGAGGAGAAAGGGGGTGGAGGGAAGTAGGAGAGACTCGGAAGAGAAAGAAGGGAGTGGGGCAGCGCGGGGGGGGGGGACAGGAAGGAGAAATGGAGGACAAGCAGCCAGATGAGGATTGGGATGGATTTAGAGATAGATGAGAGCTGACTGGAGGGATTGGAAAAGGTGAGGAGAGGATGGATGGAAGACCAACAGGGGACGGATTCAGTTATGGAGGGTTAGAGAGAGGAAAACAGAAGCGGAAGATGGCCCTCAATGTGGTAGTTTTAGCAGCAAAGGCAGTTCAATGCACGGGCCGAGCAAGCTACTTCAGTCTGTAGGGAATATTTTATCCCTTGTCAAAACACAGTTCTTAAGCTGCAGCGGTGAATGGAAACTAGTAATTTAGTAGTAGTAGTAGTAGTTTATGATTTACTGCTTTTGACAAAGAGCACTTGTTCAGTAAAGATGAGTCAGTGTTTGAAGTACATCATCAACTCAATTCTAGCAGCAAATAATTGTGCCAAATTAGATATCTTTCAGGGCCACCATGAAGTGACTGAAGGAGAAAATGCCTCCAGGTGTTTTAAGGAGGTGCCTCATGATTGAGTGTTTCAGATGGTCTAGCCTCACAGCAGACAAAACTCTTGTCTAGGAAGATGGTCCTTGTTCTTAAGTTAGTTAAGCCAGTTCTCTCAGTTACAGTAAACATGGTTTGTGTTGTTGGATGTTATGAACAAATAGTGTGAACATGTTGATCTAAAGTGTGCCTGACTGCTATTAGCTGCAACTGATACTGGTTAATTCTTACAGCCTAGGGTTTATAAGCTGATGTGGATCACTTGATATTAGAATGGATCATTTCAAATCACATCATCTAATCCTACATCTGTTTAGATTTTTCAAGTGTTGATTAGCTTCATATTAAAATGTAACTTGCAGCAGTCACTTCTACAGATGGATTTGGACTCAAAGTTGACCTGATCTGATATTGGTGGTCAAAGGTCAAGGTCACTGTGACCTCACAAACCACACATGTGGCTTTAGCCATAAACATGCATATAAACTGCAACTGATCTGGTTGGCAGAAGCATAAAACCAGAAGATGGCAACATCGTTGGTTTGATGCTGCTGCACAATCTTTTCTCAAAATCACAATAGCAGTTTGCCTCACAATTAGAGACTGGATGGATAATGTACCATTTCAAGACCATTTTGTTTTTCCCACAGTAATGTTTCCTTTTTTTATCTGTCATATACACAAGGAAGATATTTACTTTTTGCCTTGTTTAAATTATTTCTAAACTTGTGAGAAAAAAGTAAAGAATATAGGCCTGATACTCATTATGTGTAATACAGAATTATTCTTTATATAAATATCTCTCTATCCCTTTTAATGCAGGTAAACATCAGCATCAACACCTTCCTCCTGCCATTGTGTTATTCACCTGACTTTTCTGGCTTGGATAAAGAAGGAACAGAGTCTTGTTGGTTAGAATCCCTGTGTGAAATCCCTGGATATGTTTTTCAGATGTGCGTCATAAAATAACCCTATAAACTACCACAAACCGGCCGTTCTCCATTCCCTAGCTGATTTGTTATGGCTGTCTCAAGCCTTCCTGCCACAACAGCGGCTGGTGTTTAGTACCAGTATTTAGTCTGGCAATTGTCAGTGACGCTTCACTGAGTTAATTCCTTGGGGGCCAAAAGTGACATTCCAGACCCTGTGCAACTACTTTGCATGTGAAAGAAACTGAATATTCAAAGAGAAGAGGATGTGCATTCTTTCCTCTGCATATTTCTATACCTATCTGTATCTGTATCTGTTTGAATTTGATCTTTTTCATCTTTGTGTGGTTGCATTCACCGTATACTATTGGTGGGCATTATGCCTCTACACTTAGTGTGTCTGTGCCAGTTTGCTTTAGTTTATCTGTTTGTTTTTGTACTGTTTGTGAATGTTAATCCACCCGTGCGTGTGTATTTTCCTCTTGTGTATCACATATTTATAGGCATTGTCAGAGAGAAGCGTATAAGGCTGAATTCCACCGGAAAAGAAGAAACGGATACATTTGTCCACAACAAAGTGGAGAATAATGACAACAATACACAATAAATATTTTCTAAAGCACACGTGCTAGACATGGAGATTAAATCATGTAAAAAAAAAAAGAAAAAAAAGATCTAATTCCCACATGCGATCAGCACTAGCTTTATTAGAGACATGTTTCATGGATCTTTGTCAGCTATAAAATTCACAATATGATACAACATCATCTGAATGTTAAACCCCGAGGCTGCACCAACCAACTCAAAAACCTGAGGCAGTTACATCAATAACTGACACATTTTAAAGTTGATCTTTGACATATATTATTTGTATTTATTTTTACAAAGTCCGTATAAACAGAAACAAAAATAGCAAGAATAGACACAGATGAGTGAAGTCTTTATATCACCTACATAGGTATTGATATTATTGTCCTTGCTTCCTTTACTCGAATTCTATAACATTCCTTTCTTTGTATGATTTATTTTGTCAAAGTTATGAAGATATTTCAAGTTTGATAAGATACTTACATTGTTATCAGACCAGCCTTCTTTACGCCGTGTTTCAACTCCCTCTGTTGTGTCTTCAGTGTGAAGACATTGTTAAATGCAATGAATCTGAGGCCTGACAAAGGTCAATGACTCAGACAATGTGTCTCATAATTTCTGTTTGTGCAAGAGTCTAACCTTTTTATTCAATACACAAAGCATAGCATGTCCTATACACACACACTGTTAAGCCTGCTGTTAATGGTGATGTATTGTAACATTTACTGAGCAATACCTGCTTGCAGTGGTCTGAAGCACATAAAAATACTCTGTGTGAAACTGCTGTTTATATAAGCAATGTTAACATCCCACCGTTATGCAAACATTATGTAGTACCTTTAACATATGGCTGTGGGCACACAGTCAAACACACACACTGTGGTCAGTGTCGGGCAGTAACTCATGCACTTGGCTATTGGGGACCTTTGAGCCTCTTGCACCAATTACAGCCTTATTTATGAATTTGAGCCCAGCTGACCTTCTGGAAGAGGAGACGTAAATTTGTTTGTCTGGAGAAAGGCGTAACAAATGGCGTTCTGAGACAGCTCAAGCTTTCTCTCTATCAATCTGTCCACTGTCTCTCTCTCTCTCTCTCTCTCACCCACCCTCTCACCCTCCCTCTGGCATTCTCCACACTTCAGCAATAACTCTCAGAAACTGGTCAGCTGGTCACCTATCTTGTCGGTCATTTAAAAACAGCAGTCAGTACAGATGCTGCAGGGTTGGGCAATAACAAAGTATTTTTTAAGTATTTTTCGAGCGTCTGTACTTCTTTTTAATGGTTTTCCTTTTACTCCACTAAATTTAAAAGAGAAATATTCCACTTTTTACTCTTATAAATTTCTATGGAGCACTCTTACTTAAGTCAGTGAATAAATTTTATTTTTATTTTGAAAATGTGGTAGACCATATGCTGTTTGCCTCACAGGAAAAATTAAAAAACTAAACCGTTCACAGGCAGCTCCTCAACTGTCAGCCATGTTTGAACAGCTCAGTTCGAATCCTCTAAGTGATGGCTTCATTTAGATAAAGATGAGGCAGAAGATTCTTCATCACAGACCACAGCCTGACCTGGAGTCCATGTTTGAAACATAGAGAGAGATTGATAAATGTTGTTTTATTGTGGTAATCACTGCAAGCACATTCCCTAACGTAACATAAGTAAAATCTGACCAGGAGTATCTGTAATTTGATTCAAGTAATGCAGCTGTGTACTCTGTCCACCTCTGCATACTTGAGAATATACTTGATGCTTTTCTGAGGGGGAGGGAGAAGGGAACAAGACGAGTTGTGTATTGTGTTTTTCACTCTCTCCTTCTCAGTCCTTTATGCTGCCCGTGAGAACATTTCAAGGCAGGATGCCAGCCCATGTGCGTGACTGGATTGGTTAGACATTTGTCTGAGTGAGAAACAGGTAACGCTGAATAGGAGCTAACCCGACACTCCTCTCTTTTCTACATCTTCCACAGTCCTCTGTTTGTGCTCACACTTCCTGTGAAAAACATAAC
>OMNW01035089.1:50887-82878 GCA_900303245.1 Selene dorsalis | reverse complement strand
GAGGAGATTACACCAACATGAATGGTTATAATGAAGCAGATGGTGCAGCTTCCTATAATTTAAAAGCACAAGCGCTCACTATTGTCAACTTCATGTCAGTGTTAACCTTTTCATTCAGATTTTAAACCTTTTACTAGAGCTGAAACAGGAACCTACTGATCACAGATTGATTTCACTAATAGATAACCAAGCTTTGATTCTATAGTAGATAAATAAGTTCTTCACTTTGTGACTAATATCATATTCTGATTTGCTTGGTTTGTCTTATTCTTGATCTGGAACAATAAGTTGATTAATCAGTTCAATTAATTGATGAACACACTTTATAATTCAAGAAGGAGGAGTTAGGAGTGGACAGTACAGAGAAAAGCAAAACTGCAGTATATCAGTATAAAACAAAACAAATGATAGATACCAATGTAATATGTAGAATTAAATATAACAGACTGCTTTGTTCCTGGTCACTCATCGTTCTTTCTCCTTGTCTCCTGTCATCTCTCCTGAATAAAATACTGAGAAAGTTAGATTTAAAGCTGCAATAATCAACATATCTACTGTATGTCGGTACTGGATCATTTTGATATGTGAAAGGAATGCCTCACAGACAATTACCACTTCATTTCAACCATTGCATTCTTTCAGCTCAGGGCATATAGTCATGCATTTAGCAGCTAAAGAGCCTTCCATCTCCCTCAGGAGCAGGTGGAGACTGAAGCAGAGCCTGGAGGAGAAATGTTGCTCTGTATCTGTGTCATCTGTGTGTGGATTGTGTTCACAGGTTGTTTCAGCTGTCACCAAGGTGAGGTGAAGCTTTAAAGAAAATGAATTGACAACCGGGGCCGTGTCCACAAAGACAGACTCTAACTTTATGGCTTAGATAAAACAACCAGTCAGACTTCAGATGGACTTCTCACTTCTCATCGCCTTCCCCGTAACAATGTTAGCAAACCACAAATTATAAAGCCTTGTTTTCCTGCACTGCTCTGCACCGCTGTTACTGATAACCATGTTACCATGGTAACACTGGTCTTAGACCTGGGTTAGCCTGGGGGCAATGTGTCTCATGTTTTTGGCTTAAAATTTGTCCGTCTTTATTTCTGACAAACAGTCATAGTTAGATCTACTCTACCACTGATTTAAGACTGATTTAACGTCGCAGACCACTCTAATACATCTGTGTGAAACTGGCTCCTCTTCTGGAAAAGCTTTTAAGCAAATGATCAAGCAAAATTCATCAAATATTTGCTTGTTCTTGCTTCCTCACATTGAGGATCTTCTGTATTTTAGTTTCCTATCATTCTGGTTATGGACAGTTGGCCAGACACCTCAGGATATCTGATATCACCTTGGGCTCCTGCAAATTGTGTTGAGCATTTCCTGTGCTATTTCTTGGTGACATTTTTATAGACGAATGAATTAATCAAACAAGCGTTTTGGCTGGATACAGACACTCATCCAGCAAATACCAATGGAGCATGAAGCACTCAGAATTTATCCTGGGAACTTAAGATCCCACTCCACTCAATATGTGAGCAACACTGTTATTTCCATGAATACATTATAGGCCAAACTGTTTCCAGCTGTTGAACTGTGAAAAGTGACAAGCAGTTCAAACTCACCCACCTTATAGAAGAAGAAGAAAAACCCTGCACTACTTCCAAGTGTGTCACCATTGTATAAGTTCTGAAAATGCTAATGGTCTTACATACATCCACTGTGAGATAGCAGAGTCAACTCATAACCCTGAGTGGCAACAGTCCCATAAACTGCAGTGGATCTGCATAGACTGTAACTGCTCATGTCACAGTTTTACAGGACCGTCATAAGTCAAAACCACTAATATTGCCACCTATAACCCACACTTCCTTCTAAGGCAAATGTTTTATGGTGTACTTTTTATGTATGTTATTATAACTGTAATAAAGCTGCAAAGGCCTCTGGATTATGAGCATTGATATTAGAGCATTTAAAAAGTAGTTGGCATTGATTCAAAAACCAATTTTACAAATAATAAACATATTAGACTTTGGGAGCAGACCTTATAATAAGTAAAATGTCAGCTTGAGGTTGACCTGCTTGCTGTGTGAGTTTTCAGCTCATCATCACAGGCAACCATCTTGTCCCACATACAACCACTTGATAACACTGGGTCAGCTCTGAGGTCATGTATTGATGCTGACGTTGATGAAGACTCTTTTAAGCTTTCAGAAAAGTTAGTAAACGGCCCTTGAATCTGTTGTCACAGAGTAGAATCAAAAACGTAAAATGATCGTTGGCCACGACAGCACTTCACATTGACCTGAGTTTTGAACGTGATTTCTTCTCCTCTCTCTCCAGATGGCATCAAATGACTCGCGGCTCCAGCAGCAGCCCTCTCAGAAGGATGCAGCCGACCAGAACTTTGATTACATGTTCAAACTGCTGATCATCGGCAACAGCAGCGTGGGAAAAACGTCCTTCCTCTTCCGTTACGCGGACGACTCCTTCACCTCGGCCTTTGTGAGCACGGTGGGCATCGACTTCAAGGTCAAGACCGTCTTCCGCAACGACAAGAGGATAAAGTTACAGATCTGGGTGAGTGGATTAAAGTTGTGATATGTTGTGGTTTGGATATGTAGTATCACTGCAGCATCACACTTCCTTTTGTACAAAGCAAACAAAAGAAACAGGCTTTTATACTGCCACAACTTGTAATGCTTATTTATTTGATCTATCGAAGTCTGTGAATTGTGCAAGAGGAAAAAAAAAAAAAACATGACTTCCTCATAGTTTGATTCAAGGTCTTACTTTGTCCTTGTCTGGTAGGTGTTCACTTGTATAAAGGGAGTAAAGGAATACAGGTGTCAGGCTGATGCCACAGAGCCCAGCTGGAGGTCAGTGTTTTTTTAGGGATGTTTTATTTTACTTGAGGAACCGTCGAGAGCTGAAAACTTAGTTCTCTGGTATCTTAAGTTCCTTTAATTGCCTCTTGATAAACGGCATTTCTCATGTAATTTTTCTGCACTTCAGCAGAATTTAAAGATAACTTCATCTATGCAATTAGAGTAAATGTTCATTTGCTGTTTTAACAATCTCCATTTAAAGTGGAACGCCACCAATTGTGGAGTTATCTCAGCATAGGCTTTTCAACAACCTGCTGTAGAAATCAAGGAGCCCAATTTAAATTGAGATGAGTGATGAGAAATTCGGGAATTCAGCCAAACCATGGTCAAATAGGCAGGAAATGTCAGCCTCTAATCTTTGTCCCATATTTTTCCACTCATTATTTGAAGTGTTGATATAATTGGGGGTTTTTAGAACCAAAAGCTATCTGTATGTAGTTTAACGTCTTTCTTATACTTCTTCCTGGAGTCCTAACAAGAATAGGACAATCTGAGCAATCTATCTTAGCAGCGGTTGACAGACTGTTTTCAGAATGACACAAGGCCTGATAAAAACTTGGTAAAACTCACTGGTTAATGCAAACAGAGATGGTCAGTCGGTGCTGGAATGAGCCAAAAGAGACGACAAAATTAGGATCAATGTGTCCAGTATTTCTGGAAAAAAAAACATGAAATATGTTGTTTTTTTTTTTAAATAATGTTATAGCTCACTCAGCGATGGAAAGACATCTGGTGTGGAAAGGTTAATAAAGTTAAACAACTAAGAAAACAAAATGTTGGAGAGTGGATCTGGGTGGGCACAGCAGCTGACGGCTGAGAGCGGGGACTGTTGTTGTGACATCACAAAGTTACAGAAGTCCTGACAGCTGGTTCAAGGCTCAGTTCTCTGTGGACTGAGGATTGGGGACGTTGACAGTATTAATATAAAACCAAGACCAGCTGCATAATCAAAGTAGACATTGTCATCTCACTCAAAGACATTGAGTGCCCCTTAAAAGAAGCGCTGTGATTGGCTGAGTGTTAGGAGAGAAGATCGGTACCACTCTCATGTCTGTGGGGAACATATTAGGTTCCAACCAGTAGCTGTTTAGCTCAGTCTAAAGACTGGGGGGTAAACAGCCTGATTCAGACACAAAGATGGAGACAGATCAATACCTCAATAAAAACTGACCTCAGGTTTTCTTGCAGGACTTAACGTGCTCCACCAAGAGGTGTAGCCTCAATTTCTGTCTGCCACCCACACACCGCTCACAGCGCTCTACAAATCCTGTTGATATTTATTGTTAAGGCTGCTCAAACAGATGATTAATTTGAACCAACAACGTGCAAGCGACTGTATGAAACACAAACAGTGACTGAATTGAGTCAGCAGCGGAGGAGTCCACACCAAAGCACACACTCACCTGCCTGACTGAACATGTGTCATCTGTTAGATGCCATGTGTGACACTCTAACAGCTGAGCAGCAGGGCTGGAGAATGTACTGAAATGACCGTGTAATGTGTGTGATTCGGTGGGGTTTTGGGACGGTGGGCATATTGTGTGTGCCTGCTCTGAACTGGTCTACTGATAGTGCTGCTGGAGGACAAAGAGACCTGGTATTTCCTTAGGTCAGGAAGCAGAGGAAGTTCCCTATCAGCCTCTGACAGGGACGTAATGAAGACATACTGCAGTGCTACTGTGGTAGTGTATTTAAAGGGTGTGGGAGCAGCGGGCATGTCCTCCCGTGTGTGGTGTTAATAATCAACTCTGTGAAATTTCCTGGCTGTTAAATTCATGTTAGCTCCCATCTGTAAAAGATTTCACCCGACCCACAGACAAAGAGTATTGTTGATGATGCCAGCTGCTAGCCTCCCTTTGTGTATCATGGAAACAGGCTAGCCTGATAACACACCACATGGCCCTCGCACAGTGAATACATAGAGCTCAGGCATATGCAGTGTGTTCACACTATGTACACATATCGTTTACCTCCCTCCTTTTTGAGCCATGGAAATATGTTCTGATCAAACACACACACACACCTTTCGCACACTTAGCATAAACACATCCACACGTATATTTTCAATATATCCTGTGTGTGTGTGTGTGTGTTTCCTCCTGGTTTGTGTTGGCAGTTAGATTAAATACAGTTGACGCATGTTTAAAGATCAGGGTTCCCCTGACGTCAGAGACCAGAGGCCTGATTTAAACCCCTCCCGGTCCATCACCATACATATACACATGAGGGAGCAGCTTTTGTTGACTGGCCGGGGTCGATTATAGCAGCCCTGGAGACGCTCTGTTTGGTTAGATGTCCCATTACACTGCCAAATATTTGATCATCTCTGCGTGGATGAGATAAGAATGGACCTGGAATATTTCACACTTTATTTACACAAAAGCAACCGTGACAGAAAGCAGACTGTGACTGTGGCGTTTGTAAAGAATAAAAGAAGGTACAGGTTGTGAGCAGGTTCTCTCTGTGCTGCCTCTGATAGAAGGAGTTCCACAACACACTGCCCCTCTGTCTTGTCTGTTTTGTAAAGTGAGACGGATCATTTAGGCCGACACACAGGGCAGCCCAGGCTGCAATGGAACATTCATAACCTTCAATGGCCTCTGGTTACCTGGACAACCCAGTCCTCATCCTCCTCCTCCTCTTCACTGCGAGAACAACATCAGACAAACACAGGAACACACACACACACACAGCAGGCCCATGATGCAAATGAAGGACCCAGACAACCCGTTTCATCTGTCTGCTTTGAGCATCCATTGAACAATCTCCAGCCGATGACTGTGACATCACACACAGCCTCCATTTAATCAGAAGATACTTCTGACAAACAAGTCACACACTTTGGAGGTGTGTGTGTGTGGTGTGATCCTTTGATTCTGGCATTTCTCTTACCTGTGTGTTTGTTCTGGCTGGGTGGGGACCGAGGCGAACCAGAAGTCCAGCTTGATGAGAAGTGACTGTGGCAGGAGCTAATCTAAATGCCAGCTCCTGGTGGACTGTATAGAGTGAAGAGTAGAGCCAGTGGCATTTTGATGTGGTAATCAAGACAAGTGCTTTGGAGGGACTGAGTGCAATTGTATATTGGCCTCTCCTCAAACACAACACAGTCCCCAGTACATATGATCCACAACTACTTTAAAACCACAGTGGTTTTAAAGAAAACCAGACACAAAACACAGAAATGTGTTTGATAAGCCAAAATACTCGATACAAGTTTCTCTTCAAGAATAGTGTGTAATGTTTGAGAGAAAATTGTCTTCAGTCTCTGGGCCATTATCAATGACTAAGGGAGTATGTGGAAAAATAGTTGATTAGCTCACCTAGTTTAAAGAAACAACAAAATATGTATTATTTAAAAAAAAATCCACATATTGACTCATCTGTAATACCTGAACACTACACACTGTGATTCAGTGTATGAAGATTAGACCAAAGATCAGTATGAAATGTCTGACCCCTCTGAATTAGGTGGTGATATTGGAGTTGCCCTGTCATTCTAACAGGTAAATGATGGATTTACTCCACATACTCTGTGGGCCAGGAAAAGGCCATAGTTTGAACAACATTGCCCCCTTGTGGTCACAAATCAATCAAATGATCACACGGGGATGAATGTTGCTCTGTTTTCTGTTTTTAATCTAAAATGGATGAAATATACTTTAGACATAAATATTGTGTGTGTGTATAAATGCAGGACACAGCAGGGCAAGAGCGCTACCGGACCATCACCACAGCCTACTACAGAGGAGCCATGGGCTTCCTGCTCATGTATGACATCACTAACCAGGACTCCTTCAATGCAGTGCAGGACTGGTGAGTTGGTTTTAAAATGTTTGGTCTCTTTGTGTCAACACCTGAGAAAGAGGTAACTACCACATACACCAGTGCATTTTGAGTTAAAGTAATGGGACAAAGTGCAATATTGTGCAAATCAGTCTTAACAGACCATTGTTTTACTGCTATTTATAATGTAGCTCACACAGTGTTTGTGCTGTAGGGCAACACAGATCAAGACATACTCATGGGACAATGCTCAGGTGATCCTAGTGGGTAATAAGTGTGACCTGGAGGACGACAGGCTTGTACCCACAGAGGACGGCCAGCGACTGTCAGAGGAGCTTGGTAAAACATCTCTCAGTATTATTTGCAGTTTTTGTTGTGCCCATGTATATAATGACATGTACACATACATTTGTTCATCGGAAATGTAATGAAATCCCATCAAAGCACTTGTGTTCTCTCCACTCTCAGGTTTCCAGTTCTTTGAGGCCAGCGCGAAGGACAACATCAACGTGAAGCAGGTGTTTGAGCGTCTGGTGGACGTCATCTGTGAGAAGATGAACGAGAGCATGGAGGGAGACCTCAACCTCGTATCCAACCACAGGAACCAGGGCCTTAAAGACTCGCCATCAGAGAGCCAGGGGGGCTGTGCTTGCTAAACCCTCTGTCTTCTTGCCACACAGAGTCCACACACACACACACACACACACACACTGATGCTCCTACACGAAGATCAACTCCTTCTGTGTGCCTCTACCGTGAAAAGTGCTGCACCTCTTCCTCTCTCTTTGCCTCAGCCACGCCCAGCACTGCTTTGTCTGCACATAGCAGCACAACCCAAAGGACAGCTAGCTGAAATAGTCATCATTAGTGTTGTCAGACCCCCTCTCTGCTCCCCACACCTTCCTGCCCCCCTCTCTTTTCCCTTGTAGAGGCCCAGTCTGCCTCTATCTGTCCATTGTGCCTATGTGGACCCATCAGGTCTGTGCTGAGCTGAGAGTCCACCAAAACTGGTCTCGTGCTCTGTTCACTCCCCACATCAACCACCTTGACCAGTTAGTATTATAAATATACTACATTTAAATCACTTATTAACCACCATCAGATGTTGGGGATGATAGCCAGAGGCTACTGGTCCCAGACATGATGGAGTCACAGCTGATGCATGAGGATATTTTAACTTTTAGCCTTAATTGTTTTGTTAAAGACTCGTACAGTACATGTGCTTAGATTTCACTTCACATTAGGATGAGCTCAGTTTTACCATGACAGCTGCCAATAATGCAACACCAGATGACATATTGTGAGCTCAATTTATGCTTAGAGACACACTTAGGATTTAATTGTTGCTCCTGCACCAAGTCATCTTTCTGCCATTGACTTCTGACTCTTGTGTTTGTCAATTTGCAGAAATATATCTTGGACACTTTGTGCTTATGGCTGATTGCAGGAGAGAAGCATGGGTCCTTTTTGTACAGCATCTTTAAATAATGCACTGTGAAATATGTTGATCACAGTCAAGTCTATAAGGACTAGTTTTGCTTTGTGGGGGAAAAAAGCGAGTGAGATAGAAGAGCGAGATAACAAGTTTAATACCAATTTCCTGTCTATATATTGAATTTGAAGCTATACAGCCAGCAGCTGGTTAGCTTAGCTTAGCTTTTTTTTTTTTTAAGTACGCATAAACAAATACATTTTGTGATCTTTGGACAGAGATGTTCAAAACATGTTTACAGTTTTGTGCCAAGCTAAGATAAGCTAAGCTAAAATAAGCTAACCAACTTCTCACTGCCACTTCACATTCCTCTCTAACTCTGAGATCTGCTTCCATCATAAACAACCAGAAAAATGACATAAATATTGACATGTCAAATTAAATTCAGGTGGAAGAACACATGCATGTCCTCATGTCGGTGTCATTCTGAGCGTACGTCTCATCATGCATCACTTATTATGAAGTTAAAGATCAAGATCAGGTCGATTCAGAAGCCAACAGGGTGTCATCATGAAGCTTATTGTGTATTTGGAATCTTTATATCGGTCCTGTTCTGCTCTTCCCCACCTTTTGTCTTGTTCTGTAAACACAGCTGCTGGTTGATTGGAAATGGGAAACATTGTTGTTGTGCTCTGCCCTCTCCTCAGCATACATGTGCTTGTGTGAGGAAGTCGTTTAACATGGGTGACACTTGTATTTGTCACGTGACCTGCCTCGTGGCACGTCCTCGCTCCTCACTTGGTGCCACTCTCTTTAACGCCTTTCTCTCTCATACACACACACACACACACACACACGTTTTCACCATCTCACACACATACTCCTCCCCCCTAACTGCAGCATGGCAAAACATTCAGCATGGCCAAAATACTATGCTTAAGAACTTCAATAGTATTTACAAAGTCGTGAGTTATTGTTTGTTTGTCACTGACATAACTGTTTTGTGCAAATTCAGCACAGCGTTTGTGTGTGTACACTCAGAAAGGGAAGAACACTGATCTCGGTTAACGTCTCAACTGTGGTGTTGCCACAATCAGCAGAAGAAAGGTGCTGCTGCAGAATGTTAGTTTGAGGATCCTGTGTCACTTTATATGCCATTACTGTAAAAACCTGTCTTCATTTCATTGAAGCGAATAAAGCAATGTTTTAACTGCATTCCACTTCATGTTTTGCCACCTGTTAAACTGTGCTGTGAGCTTTTATTGTTCCTTTATGCCATTTATCACATCTCAGTATTGAACCTGCTGAAGACTGTGTACAGGTTTGACGTGTCCTCGGGTTGCACTACAAATCTGGAGGAATGGAAAAAGAACCCATTAAAAGGACATTTATTTTGTGCATTAATACTCAGTAACAGTGCCATTCCACTTGGTGATGACCAACTGTCAGTATCAACTACGACCTCCGCACCACAATAGCAGCCTCGTGTTGCCATGCCACACATCATCGTTAGTCCACGTAGATGAGGTTGGGTGGGGGTCACAACTGGTGGTCAGTCCTCTCTCTGCTATTGTGCAGGCCCGTGGTCAGTTATCTCTCCTGTCAGTGTGTGCTGCTGAAGAGAGGATAGTTTCATAGATAGCCGGTGTTATCATCTGATCTGCACCACAGTGAGTTTCGATACAAGGCTTTAACATGGGGAGGCTGTGAACCCAGTCACCCACTCACTACACTACATAAGCATTGTCCAGCTTTGCAATCTATATAAGTGAAAACAGAGGCATCAGAGAGTATCTGTGACAGCTTCACTATGGTGGCTGCTGAATGTGCGTCAGATGTACCTGACACTACTGCTAATTTGCTGTTGCTGTGTCTTTTTCCTTCTTATGTGTATGGTTCTTTGTTTCCATGTGTTGTTGATAGGTAGCTTTCTAAAAGGAGGAGAGTTTTGATCATTTATTGTCAGTTCTGAATGTGCTGGGTGGAAGCATTGTGAAAAAGTGCATCTTATTAACAAGAAGAAATTGAACATGTTGAAATGTGTATATGAAAATAAAAAATATATTCATTACGAAGTGGAGTGCTATTGCCGGTCTTTGTTTTCTGTTCCTCTTTCACACCAGTTACTTATGGCCACAGAGTGGCTGGCTGGTCTTTGTGGTGAAAACAGCATCTAGAGTGTAATTTATAACCACTCATCCTACCTCCTGACCACAAAACATCATGTTTTTATCTAAAGAACCAGAGAAACCACACTCTGCCATTGTCCCCCACAACAATGCAGTTTGCCTCATCCTTCTCTTCCTGTTAGCACAGTCAGAAAGAAGCTACCTTCCGTGTGAAGGGCCTGTGCAGAAACTCACTTATCTCAAGTTTACTTTCTCACTAAACTGGCTCAAAAGAGCTGAATTTAACTAAACTAAGCTGCTCCCAGTGTGTCATCATCATCACCATCACCATCATCATCATCAGCAGCAGCGTCAACGTTGTGGTGTGAAAGGAGTATAGCTTGTCTTTACATCAGCAACCATGTCCCTGTATGATCACGTCACCTCCTCCTCTTTCAAGTGATGTAAAAGAAGCGCTAAATTGCATTCAAACTGCTGGGGATGGGCCGCTACGCCCCCTCGGCTACTTATCACTGGTGAAGAAAGAGGGTTGTCTGCAGCTCTGATAAGGCTGCTCAAACGAAGAAAACATGTGCGTGCACTGAGTAGATAAGAAACCGTTTTGGTGTGCTTGCTAGGTGTGTGAGTACTCCGCGGTTTGTGTCACTTGGACACATGCAGGGATTAAATTGGCCCGAAGCCAATCAGGAGCTGAGCTCTGACACCCTAAGTCACCTCTTCAGAGGTCAGCTTCACCTCGTGACTGTGAGATACAGATCATGAGACAGGTACTCAGGTATCATCAATATCAAAAATAAAAGAAATTACTATCTATCTATCTATCTATCTATCTATCTATCTATCTATCTATCTATCTATCTATCTGTACGTTTGTGCGCTTACGCACCATCGGCGCACTTCCTTACTCACTGGTACAGCCTGCACATACACATGTAAACATCAATGAGCGCGTGATTTCCGCCCATCATGAGGAGAGTAAAAAGTATAAGTCTCTGGCCCCTCCTCCCCTTCACTGACTTTGGTAGAAAGTAAACAGCTCGGCTCTACACACCTTATCGCTCACAAGCAGGCGCGTAACCGCGCTGCGCTATCCATGGTATCTAAACAAAAAACAAGCCTCCCCCAGGCCACAGCAGCAGCGGACGCGTTTGTCACAGGTTATTCTTCAGTGATGCAGGTGGACGACACACGGCCAACGTTTTTCTGTTCACAGATCAGACAAAAGGATGAAATGTGATCACCTGAGCCGAGTGGTGGGACTTTGCGTGGCTCTCTGCGCCGTGGGATGTGTTCCCATTGTCCAGGGCGCGCGAGATTTCGAAAAGAAAGGTAGAGTAACAATTTCAGTTTCTAGGTAAATGTTGGACATTCACTCCACTCTTACTGTACTACACTGTGAGTGGAGGCTGTTTCCTGTCTAAAACACCAGAAAGGCTTTTGGCTGATTTTGATGGTGCTCTGGTCGTTATGACACCTCACACGTTTGTTGCCCTCGACTGTTCCTCCTCAGTGGCTATAATGCTGAAGGAAGAGCCAGAAAACCCCAAATGTTTTGCTGAAGGCAGGAAAGACTTAATATGCTTCTGGGAGGAAGACGAGGAAAGAGCTGGTTCTGTGGACCAGTACTCCTTCACATACAGTTACCAGTAAGTTACTCTACTATTAAAAGGGCAACAACAAGCCACCTTCTTTACAATATGTCCTATACACTATACTGTCACTTATTTATAGGCTGTAGGCTATTACTGTAACAATCTCGGGGTTAAATGAACAGTGTGTTAAACAGTTTAATGAACCCCAAATTTAAAAAAAAGTCCAGATGTATCAAAAACATTCAAAACTAGAATTTTGAGTTTAGAAAATTAATGGTGCCGTTAATTCAGAAATAACAGCACCATGTTTTAACCTACACTTCCTTTGTGTCCTCCTGTCCTGAGCAGAAAAGAAAACGGCAGCAGATGTCCACTGAGAGTTCTCCCTGCAGCAGGTGGGAAGAGGCTGTTCATTTGCCACCTGAACCAGACCCAGATGTTTGTCCAAATGGACATCCGAGTTCATCGGCAGGGGATGCTGATCCACAATCGTAGCATCCTCATCGAGCTCGTCTGTAAGATATTTTACTGGCAAAAGATCCATGTGAGAAATATAGATTAGATTACTTTTCCTTGTCTTTAAAGTTCCAGAAGTTATTTTTTAAAGTTTCTGTACTCAATTTTTTTTTTTTTTTTGTATGTCGGCAAACGATCACACTACCATCAGTGTGTCTTTCAAATGTTTTGGTCAGATTTTGTGGAGAGCAAAAGTGAGCTTAAAGGAGAGTGAATATTTGATTTACACTCACCAAGGTCGACATTAGCATAATCGAATGTTATGATGTTATATCAGTTTCAGAAGTGACAGTATGTCAGTATTGTGTTTGTCTTGTTTCTGATGACCCTGAGCACAAACAACTCTCATCAAGGCATCAAGGTTTCCTCGCTGTCCTTCAAAACTCTCCCTAACAAGTTGCCTTCTTTCTATCTGTGTGACAGTTCTTCTCGACCCTCTTGCCAATGTGACTGTGAGCAGCACGGGTAAGCAAGGTCAGCTGAATGTCAGCTGGGTGCCACCTCCTCTCAAGTATATGGATGACAGCATGATGTATGAGGTCTACTATGCCAAGACTGACAGCCATGTGGGCCAGGTATGGTGCTGATACTTTAGAAGTAGAGTAAAGCTTGGAGCAGCAGGTTGGATGATTGGCGTACTTGTGAAATTCATTGACGAGTTGGACTGTTTTACAGGTGGAGGAGGCACGAGCAAGCTCAGAGTTGATCCTGTCAGGACTGCAGCCAGGAACAAAGTACAAGGTGCAGGTCCGTGTGAAGCTGGATGGGATTAGCTACAACGGCTACTGGAGTGCGTGGAGCGACCCGGTGCTCAGAGAAACACTGCCTGCAGGTGCCTGTTCACTTCATCATTCACACAAGACATCTTGCGTACAATGGTTTTACTTCATTCTTTTATAGCTCAGTTTTTTCCTCTTTTTTTAATCATTTTTGTTCCTCCTCCAGAATTTGATCCGCTCATCATCTCCCTGACTCTGATCATCTCTTTCATCCTTGTTGTCTTGTCTCTCACCATGCTCCTGTCCCATCGCAGGTTGGTCAAACCAGAATATTGCTACTTTTCAAAGTACATAAACCATCATGGTAGCTTCTGTTGGAATTTTAACATGTGCTCTTTACTTCAGGTTTCTTACAAAGAAGATTTGGCCGACTATCCCAACTCCCGACAGCAAGTTCCAAGGTCTTTTCACCGTTTATGGTGGAGACTTCCAGGTAAGAACAAGACTCTACAGCCTTGGTAGCAGTTTTGTCAGGCTGTGCTTCACCACAGCAGTAATTTGAAGTGCTTCTATCAGCATGTTGCATGCTTACAATGATATGCTAGCTTGCTGCTATTTAACACAACCTTGCTTTAATTTTTCTGGAAACCAACATGAGAACATTCAATAGTTGGTAGTGGTGTCACTGGAAGTCTAAGGGTCATCATAATCTTTCCACATGTTTTTGTACAGGAGTGGTTGGGGCAGACCAGTGGAGGTATGTGGTTCACTCCAGCCTTCCTCTACTCGGAGGAATACCCGTCTCCTCTGGAGGTACTCTCGGAGCTCAGCCTTTGCCCTCCACTGCCCTCCCCACCTCTGCCACCAAAGGTCTCTAGAGCTTTGACCGTTGACAGAAAGGCCAATAACAACGTGAAAAGAGGACTGGATGAGAGTGAGCCAGCGGAGGCGGGCAATTCAGCTCTGCCAGAGGGCTGGAGATCCACACCACATGACCACTGGCTGATGGATCGCTTACGGGCACTCCACCAGCACCCCGTGCCCTGCTCCCAGTCCTCTCTTCTGGAGTCTCAAGACACCTACGTCACCCTCACCGCCAACAACCACAGTGAAGATGAGGACCTGCATGATACACTTGAGGAGGCCATGCCCCTGGAAGTACTTTTTGCTTCTAGAAAGACATTGCTGTGCGAGTCCCACTCTGATCTGGGATCTGGGCAGCAGAGCTCTGGTTCAGGTCGTCTTTCATCACAGTCCAGCTTCGAGTATCCAAACCATGCCTGGACATCCAAAGGCCCAGGGTACACCTACATGGCAGTGGCAGACTCTGGGGTCTCCATGGATTACAGCCCCATGAGCAGAGCGGACGACATTGGTAAAGTGGTTATCTACGCCAACGAGTACAAGAATGAGCTCCCTGCTCAGAGAAGACCATTTGTGCCAAGGCAGCACTCTGTCCACGACAACCGCTGAGAAGGATCGGCAAGTTTGGAGGAGGGTATCTGGATATACACCCAAAATGTCATGAGAAGGAAGGCTCACATCAAGAAAGCCATGTCAAGGATTTGGAATCTGACTGAAACAAGGTGACTCACTGTTAAGTGTAAGCTAAAGGACTCCAAGTCCACTAGATGTTTATACCGGTAAATCATTTCTACTTTAGCCAAATCATCTCTGATCTGTACAGGACAACGCCATTACAAAGAAATGGCAATGGTGGTTTATACCAAATACTGATACTAAATGTAAAGGTTGGTATGCTGGTCTCTTAGTATCCTATGCTGCAGATCAGATCATGACTTTTTCTATAGCTTAAGAGAAATTAAACTCAAGGAGGTCACCCCCTCATCGTTACCATGGTGATTTATTCATGTTTGAGCTAAGTGTACTCTTATTTTTAAGTTTAAATGGCAGCTATTAGGTTAAAAAATACAGAGTAGAGGTAAATGAAAGAAGGACTGTGGACAACAGCCGATGCACTTTTCTTCTCCCTCTGATGTCTAAAAGGAGACGACTGACGAAATTCTACATTTTCTCTTGTCAACAAATTCGAAGTAGACAACAGCGAACTGATCTGTCAACACATTCTTGTAGCGTATACTGCATTCACTTTAGATGATACATTTTGTGCCACAGACCTACACTTTTGTCCAACCACACAAACAACTTAGAATTATGTTAATTTAACTGTCTGGCTCTGTTTGGGCACAACAAAGTGTTCTTCGACAATGCTGATATATCAGGTCGTGTTACCAGGTTCACTACTTTAGCTCTTATGCAGCTCAGGCTGAAGGGACTGTTATCAATTTTGCAAATCATAAACAAAAATGCTGAACAAACTTAGACATGACTATTCAAAGCAAGGACATTACTGTGCATGTTTTAAAAATGAAACCATATACTTGTGCATTTTGAGAAATTACACCCATGAAGGTAGAAAGGTAGTTAGCGAAGTTAGAATATACTGAATGATCTGTCACAGTGATAGATTTGCTCCAATCATAGGATTTGTTGATAATAAAAGAAAATAGAATATTGCCTATACCTCTAAGTTTTAAACACGCAGCTTTCACTTGACCCAGGCAGAATTTAGCCAGCATTATTTCCAAAGGTGATAAAACAAACTGTATGTGTAAATAACGTTATGATGCTTCTTGAATTTTATCACAGTTGTTTCAGAGAGTGATCAAATACCACTGGAACAGACATTCCTGGAACAGATGAAATTAAAATACTACTACTGTAGGCTGTACAGGAAAGTTTTAAGGCAATATCCATTATCAGGTGACTGTAGTTGATAGTCAAGTCTCTTCCTTGTCATGCTTGTTTTCAGTCACTACTGCCATCTAAAGAGCAGATGATTCATTGCAGTTTTCAAATCAAACTGAATAATTTCCACATTTTTAAATGCTTGTTTGCTTTTGTGTTTTTTGTTGTAACTGAAATTGTAACTACTATAAAATATATAACTAAATTCCTATATGTGGCAAAGAATTTTCTTTTTAAAAAAAAAAAAAGTAGCAGTGTGACAATGAGGGGAGACGAAGGTTTAGAGCTCACTCTGTTAAAATTGTTATTTTTTTCACAACAGCAATTGATGATTCATCAAGATGCCAAAAAAAAAAAATGCTATAATTACTTGTTTGTTTTTATATTTTACTATTAAGCAACATAGACTTTAAGAGAGGGTGTTATCTATGTCACTATATCTTTTTTAGGATTTTTCTTTTTTACTTATCTGCCTTTTTATTTTTCAAAATAAGTATTTTCTTTATTTTGATGTGTAAAATACTGATATCAGCTGCTTAACTTCAGTGTCTCACACGTTATTTGCTCCAGAATTGTGGGGGTCATGATGTTTGCTGGTAACCACTGTTGAGTTTAAAGCACACCCCCTTATGGTCTATGTACATGTTTTCATTATGGAAGATCTGATACATTTTACAACCCTGTTTTTCATGTAAAGCCATTAAATGTTTTAATCTACAAACCACTGTGGTTCAGTTAAATGATATCAGAGGTTTAATAGCAGGTTACAATGCACTTATGGGGGCACAGCAGTCAAAGCTGCTTGATTAAATGACAGAAATTACATAACTGAAAGAAGTGATTTACTTGAAAGATGAAGTGTAATTGTGACCATGTTATACTGTAGTACACCTGTTCATCACTGAAAACTTCCAAGAGCTACAATTGCAAACCGAGAGGTGCTGAAAAGTAACATTTGCTCAGAGCAAACCTGAGTCAAGAGACTGACCTTCTATTAATCCCCCACTGCTAAAGTCTTTGATACAGACATTTCAAACCAACTTAAACTCCATTAAACCATCGGGAAAAATCAACAACTGCCACTCCTGGGCTGCACTCTGCTTTTCCTCACAGTCCTTGGCACAAAAGGTCTCTGTTATGCCTCTCCCAGAAAGGTAAATGTGCCACACCTGCTGTAGTCCAGCTGCTGCAGCTATATATCCTCTGTCTTGGTCCAGAGTGCAACGTACCTGGAAATAGCGATCCAGGATGTCAAGGACGGGATCTGTGGCAGAGGGCTCCCCACCCATTTGTCCAGGGTCTACGTCAGGCTGGAAAGAGGCGATGATGCGGCAGGGGCCGGAGTTCGACGACCGCTGTTTCAGCACTTGTGTGAGAAAGGCAGCAGTGTCACAGAGCAACGCAGACAGGTGAGCTGCACACGAAAGCTCTCCTGGATGAAATCCACTGTGGCTGCCACCTCTAAGCCCAGACAGGAAGCTCTCCAGCCTGTCCACTATGATCAGAGAGGGAGGTGTGGGAGACATGTTGGTGGACTCATGGAGGCTGGCCACTTGCTGGAGGAGCTCCTCCACTGTCCTGGGATAGGAAAACTTGATTTTCTTTGAAAAAAGAAAAAAAGAAACAAAATTGACTCAGAGCTTAAGTGATTAAAGGAAGTTTGTCAGTAATCCTCCTGGACCACAGTAAAGGAAACATACCAGTCAGAGAGACTATCCACTAAGACCTGTATTTTTTCCATTATAAATTAATTTGAAGTGATAATAAAGTCATAAATTAGTGAGGAAATGACCCCCTGACCCCAAGAAGACATCAGTCCAGTCCAGATCAGACAGCACAGGTGTCCAAGTTACCATTAAATTACACAAAGAAAAGTAAAGTAAGAAGAAAAGTAAACAAAGCATCAGCTCTGGTGAGCTGCAACCATTGAATGATTGGTGGTTTTGTTTGAAAATAACAAATACACTACTCACAAAAAGTTAGGGATATTTCAGAATGAACCTAAATGCACTATAACCTTTCCGTTCAGGATTCAGACAGAATGTTGTCAGAGGAAGGTGTCCACTGAGCTTAGAGTGTCACAGTGTCATCAGCAGGTTGGACAGAGACACAGAGAGACCGGAAGAGTCACAGAAATGACATTCAAATATCCCTAACATTTTGTGAGTAGTGTATGATCAATCAAGGAATTCATTAGTAAACTGACATAAAAATCAATACTTCTGTCCCATTAACTGTTAAGTTATTTGTTGAGCAAAATGTGTTGATTTGCCCTGACTCCAGTTGGAGTGTTGCTTTTCTCTATCTTACATCTCTGTTTACAGAATCTGTTTAGGTTTATGTCTGTTGGATGGATAAACAAGATATTTGGTTTGTTTAGGACTCAGGGACACTGTGCAGGTTACACTATTACTGTTACACTATTTTATAATACTTTGTGAACCAAGCTGATCAATAAATCAAAAATATATTGAACATAACGGGTGATAAGAAATATAGTTACAGCTGAACTGACTTCTACCTTTTACTGGAGCTTTTTAACCGCATAACTGCTCACCTGGCAAGTCTAGGTAAAACATGAGCGAATGATTCATAGTCCACTATTTAAACGTCCTGTTGGACAACTGTTAGAAAGAGAAACTGAAGTGACCTCTACCTTTAGACTCTCTGGGCTCAGGCTCGGCAGACATTTCTGCAGAGACGCCGGAAGACTTTGAATCTGTGTCTGGGTGAAGAACATGACTCTGATGCCCATGTGTGAGGCCGCTGTCACAGCCGCCAGCAGCAGCACGGAGCGGCTGACGCTGTGGTCACCGACCACCAGGGCGCTACGGGTCGTCGGTGGTGGAGAAGTGGCCGCGAGCTCCTTCTTTAGATCCGTCTGTGACGTAAAAGTCCTGAACACGAGCGTCAAAACGTCTGTCATGTCTCCAGCTTACATACGAGTCACTTTTTCTCCATTTATACACGGATAACTCTTAAGTTTCCCGCGTCTGTTTACATGTTGCACACCGGTGTCCGTGTTGCTACGGCCCGTGTGAAAAACATCCTGTTGACTGTGACGTTCCGCGAGCACAGAGAACATGTCTATCGTTGTTGATACAGATACGCATTCAGGTTGTATTAGATGATGTGAATCTATTCAGCAAAGTTTACATGACCGTGCTGTGGGCGCGAGCTAAAAGAAAAAATGATAATAAATTTAAAAAAAATAATAGAAAAAGACGCCTCCCTCGGTGCTTCCTGTGAGCTTTCGTACAACTTCCGGAAGGTCGGGCAATCACAACATCAGCTGTTGTAGCCAAGATGGCGCAGAGCCTGGCAGAGTTGGAGGTTCCCCTGGATGCCGACCAAGCCGGGGAGCATAAGAAAGGGGTAATGAGGCGTTGCAGAGGACGGCCCAGGCTCACGGACTCAGACCGAGCTCAGAGGCGTCTTGAATCCCGAAAGAAGTACGACGTGAGGAGGGTGTACCTGGGAGAGTCGCACAAGCTGTGGAGCGAGCTCCGCAGACGGACCAGCCTGAGTGATGCTGGACTGGCAGAATATCTCATCCTGCTCAACTCCACGTATGGAGAAAAATACCAGCAGAAATACAGCGGGTAGGCACTCTGTTTCTAATGATATAATCAGAGCTACTGCCTCCACTCTGTCAGTATCAAGGCTTCTGCTGCTGGCAGGTCTGACAGCATTTTCAGATTAACTGCTTTAATCCACTTCTGCTTTTCAAAATGATTATTCTGCATTGCAGGAAGAAGCTTGCCTCAGAGGTCTCAGTAAAACAGAAAAAAGGTGAGTGGTGCCATGAACATTAGGAGGATATTTCCTTTATTAGTCACACAGGTTTGGGCGGTGTGTGTTAGTTGGTTCTGTTGAAATCATTTTTCATCTAGCAACGTTAATTAGATTCAATAAGCCATACAAATATGTTATTGATTCTGCTCATTCTGAAATGTGCTCGACTGCTTTTTGCTCACGTAATGTGAAAAAGGCAAGAGACAGAATGGAAGTGCATCATTTCATTTAGGCAACTTCATCCCCCAGAGAATGAAAATTCAGTAAGCATTATGCCTTATTAATTCATCATTTTGCCTAAAAGTCCAAAATTTGACCTGTGATTTAGAGTTGTATCGGTCCATACATCCATCCCTTTTCTTTTGCTCATGTGGGGCTGTGTCGCGGTGCCAGCAGTTTAAGCAGAGGGTTCCAGAGTTGTAGCTCTGGGTAATTAAAAGAAGATTAAATATGTACCTATTGTGATAATCTGTGATTAACTGACTCTTCAGCACATTTCAACCTAAAGTATGAGGTTTTAGATCTTTTCTTTGTCTGATCTAATAGTGATTCAAATCTCTGTGTTTTTTTTTGTAGAAAGAGATTCTGACTTGATATCTTTTAATTTGACTGTAAAACTAAAACTCACTTATTATCTCTTAATTATGTTCCAGTATATTAAATTGCTGAAAGTATTTCGATTTTTTCAGCCCTCACCTCATAGAAGAGTATTGAGTGTACTGTGTAGAATTTATTTGCTCAGAGACTTGGTGCTGTCCCTCTCTAAGTGTTCATTAACACGGGGATGAAATCTAATGAGTGAATTTCGGGGATTAGAGGATTTGGATTTTTGTATTCATCCGTCAACTTTCCTTGCTCCCCAGGCCGGAAGGACTGTGTGTCCAGCCTCCAGAGCCTGGTGTGTTGGTACCAGGAACATTCCCGCTCCTGCCCTCACGAGCCGCAGCTCAAGGCCCTGGAGCCCCAGCTCAATTTCTCCACTGCTGCTATCTGGCAATGTGACTCTAATCACTCATTTGTGCAATACCTCTTCTCACCACTGAGGGAGGCAAGTGACTCTGAGCACGAGGAGGGAGTGAACGGAGAAGAGAGTGCAGCAAAAACTGACCTGCTGGTGTCTAAAGGTGCTGTGAGCAGGAGGAGAAGAAAGGAGACTCACAGACAATTTAAAGGTGGGACTTTTGTCAACATCTTTTGGGTTTCAAGTTAATTTAAATAGTTAACTATTCATAATTTGTTGATAAATCCTAAATTCCATGATGATCAACATGTTTTCTGTAGATGTGGGAGAAAATGTTGATGTTTCTGAGGTACAACATACAACCATGAGCCCAGCTGAAGATTCTGCTGCTCTAAACCACCAGCCCAGTATAGAGGCTTCTTCCAAGGATGTTCCACTGACAGAGCAGCCTGTGTGGGAGATGGAGATGGTCATGGAACAACAGCAAGGCTCCCCTGCTGCAGCGTTTCACTCCATCCCCTCAGAAGAGGAGGCTGAGGATCTGAGGCAGGGCAGAGACAGAGAGGAGGGAGGTGGAGGAGCAGAGAGACTAAGAGAAGAAGAAATCAGGACTATACCACGTATTTACGACTGTGTTACTGTGACGGCGTCATTAGCTGATAAACTGGAGAAGACAGATGAGGACTCGGTGTTGTCACAGAGCCTGAGTGGCTCCGTCCAACTGGGTTCTCAGCCTCAGCTGTCAGTCCCTCCACCCATGCAGGTACAAGAACAGAGCGAGCTGTTTGACCCCCAGACTCTGCAGACAGTGGTGACCAGCTGTGAGATTCCCGACCAGAGGACAGCAATGGAAGGCTCACAGGTACAGGGATGAATAGAGATATGTTAGAGAATGAGCTTTTGCTTTCTTTGAAAGTTGGAATAGTTTTTAATCTTTCTTATACAGCTGATCATCATTACTGGCCCCAGCTACGAGGCGCTGGCATCAGAAGGCATCCAGCTCAACATGGGCGGAGGAAACGTGGAGGAAGTTACCTGCACTGTCATTGGGGGCGTCACCTACAACCAGGTGTGCTCGTGTGACTCCAAAATTAGAACGGCAGAGGATGAAGACTCCATGACAGGTGTGCTACATTTCTGACTGTCAGTGCATTTTAAAATATTAATGCTGTGTATGTGTGAAATGTGGCTGACTCCAAATGTTCAGACCCCCTCATGTTTATACATATGTGTGTTTGTGCAAACCTGTGAAATGCTTTTGCATCAATTTTCAAAGCTCATTGTAACCATTTATGTTTATGGTGTTATATAAAAAACTTTTATTCAGAATTATTACTACTAAAAAGCACCCAAAATGCACATCCTCGCCAATGTTGATGCAGGATTCTAGACAGTAAATGTAGGAGATGTAATATCAGATCTAGCACAGAATGCTAAACTGTTAATGGCAACCAATGGCTGCCATGTACTGTATTTCATGAACTTTCATGAAATACAGACTCATGACTCAGTTTCCTGCAACAATAATTGTTCATGCATGGACTTGAAAGTACACATGGCCATTGATGTTTTATGCAAATATCTTGGCATTTGATCTAAAGTGAGATGAGACCTGTAACCAGGATATTGTGACTAAATGTGTCATACAGTAGTTGTTAAAGAGGAACTACGCAGGATTTTTAACTTAACATAACTTAACTTAACTTAACATTTTTACCTTGTGATGGTTAAATAAATGACTTGTAACTTGTTACAGGGAGAATGGAGGCTCTCTGTTTTCCACCTAGCATCTTTTGGCCAACAACCAACCTTGCAACATCAGTGCTTCCGACCCGTGCCCAGCTCTCGTCTTGGTGACACTGCGACACAAATGCGCCCTGTAACCCATAATCTCTTGTTTATGATGGATAAGACTACACAAATATACACATCGTAACATCGTATATGATGAATAATGTTATCCACCGCTCCTTGGATTGCTTTCTCGCCAAATTCATTGAAAACAAATGCACATGGCCCAGAGAAGGGTTAGCAAAACAGCGGAAAAGCGACCAGACTTGCATAGTTCCCCTTTAAGATGAACAACAAATACAGAAGTTCAAATTGTGATGTTCTCCACAAAAGTTAATGTTGAAGTACAGATGAAATAAGATAAAGTGTGAATCAACTGCTGAGAGCTACTTGGCTTTCTGCATCTTTCTTTTTTACAAGTGAATCACATCTGCTGTTGGTTGGTTGATATGTCGTGACAACAGGTTTACACTGGCATCTCCCATGCAAACCATCCATGACACTGTTAAACAACACATAGAACACTGAAAGGAAAGAACTGCGGGAGATAATACACTGCCTGGCCAAAAAAACGTCACCACCTGGATTTAACTAAGCAAATATGTGCGAGCCTCCTATTGGATATGCATGGGCGATTGTCTTTCAGATGGCAACAAGTTATTTAACCCCAACTGGTGCAATGAGTTGCTTCTCATTTCTCAAACAACCATGTCGAAAGACACATCCCGTGGTCTTGGAAAAGATGTTAGTCTGTTTGAGAAGGGTCAAATCATTGGCATGCATCAAGCAGAGAAAACATCTAAGGAGATTGCAGAAACTACTAAAATTGGGTTAAGAACTGGAAGGATAGTGGGGACCCATCATCTTCGAGGAAGAAATGTGGCCAGAAAAAAATCCAGAAAGATCATGATCGGCGATCTCTTAAACGTTTGGTGAAATCAAATCGAAGAAAAACAACAGCAGAACTCAGGGCTATGTTAAATAGTGTAAGTAAGAGCATTTCCACACGCACAATGTAAAGGGAACTCAAGGGATTTGGACTGAACAGCTGTGTAGCCTTAAGAAAACCACTAATCAGTGAGGCTAACCGGAAAAAAAGGCTTCAATTTGCTAGGGAGCAGTGGAAGAAGCTCTGGAGCAGTGGAAGAAGGTCATGTGGTCTCATGAGCCCAGATTTACCCTGTTCCAGAGTGATGGGCGCATCAGGGTAAGAAGAGAGGCAGATGAAGTGATGCACCCATCATGCCTAGTGCCTACTGTACAAGCCTGTGGGGGCAGTGCTATGATCTGGGGTTGCTGCAGTTGGTCAGGTCTAGGTTCAGCAACACTATGTGCTCAAAGAATGAGGTCAGCTGACTACCTGAATATACTGAATGACCAGGTTATTCCATCAATGGATTTTTTCTTCCCTGGGCATATTCCAAAATGACAATGCCAGGATTCATCAGGCTCAAATTGTGAAAGAGTGGTTCAGGGATCATGAGACATCGTTTTCACACATGGATTGGCCACCACAGAGTCCAGACCTTAACCCCATTGAGAATCTTTGGGATGTGCTGGAGAAGGCTTTGTGCAGCGGTCAGACTCTACATCTCATCATCAATGCAAGATCATGGTGAAAAATTAATGCAACACTGGATGGAAATAAATTTTGTGACACTGCAGAAGGTTATCGAAACAATGCCACAGCGAATGCGTGCTGTAATCAAAGCTAAAGGCGGTCCAACGAAATCTTCAAGTGTGTGACCTTTTTTTTTTTTGGTGGCGACTTTTTTTTTGGCCAGACAGTGTGTATCATCCATCTGATCAATAAAATGACTTTATTTTACCAGACATTTTAAGTACTAGATGCTAACAGAGGAGGCTAACAGTGAATTCCCAGTCAGGTTTCAGTCAGTTTGTATCAGGTACAATGTTCAAGTTCATCATGTTAGCATACTGATCTTTGCCAATTAACACTCCTCCCACTGAACAGCTGAAGCCGATGGGTCAGCAGCTTTGCAGGCATTTGGTAAAAAAACAAAATATATTGGACCAATTAAGACTTTGATGTCCAGCCGACAGCAGAGGAAAGTTTAGGGGTTAACTCACACCTTCCTCTGGTGATCATTGATGTAAAGTAAATGGAGATAATCTCAGACTGGACCAAAGTTGTGGAAACTAATTGACAAGAGGTCCTGCGTTCATTTGCTTCATTTAAATGCTAAAAAGGTTCAGAGCTGTTAAAGCCGAGGAGACCGTAATCACCAGTTCACTTTAATACCAACACTGCTTTAATGATCCAGTCCTCAGTCAGATCTGTCGTTTCACTTTGTGACCAAAAGAAAAAAAATGAGAGTTGTGAAAGAGTGAAACTCTCAAAATGAAACATATCTGGGAGGCAGTTGAATCCTATTTGAAGTATAGGAAGTCTTTGCCCGTGCTTGTCAATATGTACTCCAGTTCAGCAAGAGTGTAATGCCAAACATTTCAGCTGAGATGTGCCAAACACTCAGCTCTGCTCAGATATGCAGCAGGGGAGTGGGAGGCTGTGCACTGTCTTTTATTACTGTTCTCTGTTTTGGCATGGGCTGAGGCCCGGGCGTGTGACATGATGAATAAAAAAGATGTCTGCAGGAGTTCAGTGTTCCCTCACTGCGGGTGAGCTGCAGCCTTCAATAGGTCCTCTTCATTTGCCATCTGTGACGCATCTGAATGACTGGTTGTTAAAGTGGAGAGAAGAAATAATCATGCAGTTTGAAATCAGGATGGAAAGCGAATGTCTGAGTCATACACTGCATAAGAGAAGCAGAGTTTTTTTTTTTGTGTAACTTTGTACCCTGCTGCTTTATTAGTTCACGCGCTGAAGCAATTGAGTCTTGTTGCATCATGATTACAGCTGTTCCATAACAAACTGTGCAGTTTGAAGCAGAGTACCATTTCATATTCACAGCAGACCCTCGGGACAAGTGGTCTTCTCAGCTTTGATTCTGGACTCTTTTGGCAGCTCTCTCTTCTCTGATAGCGACATTTTTCATCCGAGGAGAAGGTGTCCATCCTGTAATAGACGTTTCTTACCTGAGGGGAGGCGTCCATTAAGGAGTCACTGAGCTCTCCTTTGAGAGACCCGTATCGGATGCCAGGCTGATGTGGCCCTCCTGAGGCGAGAGTGTAACGTTTTTAATCTTGTAAGTGATGGGAAAAAAGCAGATGGGGTAAAAAAAAAACCCAGACAGCTGCAGCTTTAACACTGGTGGCTTGAACAGATCCATCATCCGTCCTATTGTGCATGGTTTCAGGATTGCTGGTTAAATGTGACAAGTTGATTAATCCAAACATTACCACACAACACCTCAAGAACACCTTTGTTTTTACAGCTCTTATTGAAATCCAAGCAGTTTAAGTCCAGACAATGACACAATGGTGCAAAGTATAAAAAATGCATTGGTTGCAAAAACTCAAAAAACAAAACAAAAAAAACAAGAAAAACATGTACATCTCCCAGGGCACGGGCCTTTTTAAAGATGACTTTCCTGCAGCATTGGAAGTTGCTGCAAACAATCCCTACAGGTTACAAACCCTCTGCCTGTTGGAACTAATTTGTGCAACCTCTGATACATTATTAGTGCTTTACTACATGAAGTAGAGCTGGATGTTTCTGATAGAGTAATGAGAGGAAAAGAAACAAGTAACAAGGGAAGACAGGCTGGTAGGTCAGAAGTTCATCCTACAGAAAAGATAATGACACAACACAGCTGAAGACAAAACACAGACGGTGACTTCACATGATGAGGGAGCAGCACAGCCTCTGAAAAACATAGACGGAATTGGGAGTGAATTAATCTGCAACCGTAGAGAAACACACACCTCTCAAGATCTGCAGCCGTGCAACGCAGGAATGTATTTGAGCAAAGCGGGACTCATCCCACCTCCAGAACTGAAAGTATGGATCACAAAGTTGTAGGTGAATCAATGGATTACTCATGTTGCGGGGAGCACTTCAACCATCCACCATGTGCTGTTAAAGCAATAAAACACCATTAGGGAGAAATTTAGCTCAGCCTTTGTTAGCCATTCACAGAGCAGAGTTCGTCCTCTGAGTAGTTACAGTTTCATTAGTGAGGAAACTTTCAGCAGCTAAAGACATTTCCCTTTAATGTCATCATGCCCTCATTTGATATACAGTATAATCCTCAAGACCACTGCACTCATTAAACTTTTAAACCTGTCAGCAGAGCTTGTCTGCATATAAAGTTATATGAAGCAATAATTTGCCTTTAGATACATCAGGGCGTGTGTGACTTCCAAAAAAAAAAAAGAAAAAAAAGCATGACACATGCAGAGGAACGTGGTCTTCTTGACAGTGTGCTGCGGTTAAAGTGTTTGTCTGCACAGGTCTGTGCACTTTGAAAGAGGAGGTGAGCTACAAGCCTCTGGCTTCATCAGAGGTAAGAGAGCATAAAAAGGATCTTCCATTGTTTCCTGAATCCCCCTCATCCCTCTCCTGTTACATCCTAAAGCTCTTCTATGACACATTTTTAGGAGGCTCAAGGTACAGAGGGCTGCTGTTGTGTAGGAGTGCCCTCTGGTGGTGACATCAAAGTCCCGGCTCACCTCTGGAGGGCAACACAGCTCAGGCCTGGTGAGAGCATTTCAGCTGTGTTGCCAGATTGGGGTGCTTTTCTTTAATGGGGAGGGCAAAGATTAATACCATTAGAGCTGTTTCACCTGCTGAAGGCTCTGCTATATTCAAACATGAAGTTAGTCATCACAGTTTAACTGGTAACCATCATAAACAACAGCTGCAGCAGCATCAGAGGGCAGGCAGGCTAAGACCCTTAGTGCCTGACCGGCAGAGTTTGTGTTGAAAATCCAACAAAATAAGTCAAATCTGAACATATGAGAACTTTGTGTGATCTAAACTTTCAGAAAATATCATCATAAACAGGCTTATAAATCACAGAAAAAAGTTGCTTTTAGCACCAAAGTCATTTATTGATGCATCCAACAGTGCATAGAAACAGTAAATGCTGGTGGTGAATTCAGTTCATCTTTCAAACTGTAAACAAATACAGGCTGAATAAAATGACAGCACTCAATCCATGGCAACGTTGTGAACTGTAAATGTGACTGTACTCAAATGTATATTATATTCTATCCATATTCTATATCCATATTCTTATTGGATGGACAAACAGGAAAGCAAAGAAAAAAAAACCCTAGAATTACATTTAAAAAAATGTCCTCCTTTTTTATCACATTGTCTCAAGTTTCTTATGGGGCAACCCTGGCCACACTGCACATCAGTCCCTCTGCCTGTTTTGTTTCTTTCAGATTCTCTGGTTACACTATTCGTGTGCATCACCTTACATTAGAAAAAGTAGGCGCCATTAAAACAGATCCTGTGAATACACTTTTTTTTCTTTTCTCTGCACTGACTCACACATGAAGTCTGACACCACACTGAAATCATATACAGCAAATATAAAACTGTACAACCTGCTGTTGAGTTTGTTATGAATTACAGTACAGACTAGAAACAGGGGATCAGCTCGTGTGTCTTGAAGGTGTGGCACTATAAAGGACTTAGAAGATGGCTTTGTTAATACACTGCTGCCAATAAAGTTGGAATAGAGTTTGTTTGGATTTTTTTATACCTCTTCTCATGAAATGATTGATGTGATTTATTCTTGATTGATAGTGTATCTTTTCTCAAAACTTTATTGATCAATCTCTTCCAAACATATCATTGTGAAACCACAATTAACCTTTAGAAGAGGAATAAACAGAGGAATGTGTCTGAAAACAAAGTTATTCAAACTTCATGAGCAACACAAATATGTTATGATTTATAATCATATCCTGTTTTTAATCCTGTTCAAGTCTAACCTGAAGTAAAGTAACTAGTAACTACTTGTAACCAATCAGAAGTTTGAGTAGCTTAAAGTTGTATTTCAGTAGATGTGTTTAGTCATTATTCACCTCTAGGGAGGGGTCCTGTTCTTTTGAAGAACAGAGAGAGAGACAAAAATACAAAGAGAAAACTAAAACCTGTGGTTCACCCTCACGTCACTCACTCAGATGGGATCATTACTTTAAAAACACTCTTTGCCCCTGCATCAGGCTTATGTAAAGTGGAGAGGCTCATTCTGTAGCCCACTGTGTAGTGACAAATCACTGCATATCTCCAGGCTCTGAATAGTAAAAGAAGGCCTTCCAGCCATCTGTTTCACTCAGGTTTAGTGTCTTCCTACCGAGCACGCCCCAACCTGCCTCCTCAGCACCTCCCAGCACTTTCCACATATTTATTCCTCACAAGTGAATAGCTGCTCAAAAATGCTTATTTACTCTCTTTTCAAACCAGTGTTGACAGGTAGACCTGCTGACTCCGCACATGAAATATTAATCCAATGATCCTGTTGCAGATCGCCTCCAATCATCCTCCACTTTGGGTTTTATATCAAAGTTTAATTGGAAGATGCAAGTCCAGCTAGAGATCTGCTACAGACCTGCAGAAGTGTGTCTATAGTCCTGATCAGAAGAATGTTCACACTGAGGTTCAGAGGCAGCACAAAGATGGAGAGCACACCCACGAACCCTATCATTACATTCACCCCCAGGTGGGGGAAGCCCCGCTCTCGCCACCCAAGCTGGCTCCTGTATTGTGAGTCCACGTGTTCCTCCTTGATAAATGTCAGAGGTATACCTCTTTTTGTCCTCTCGTGCTCCTGTCCTCCCCTCTCCGCAGACAAACACCCGGGGGAGATGAGGACAAAGTCTCCATGGTGATCTGCCGACATCTGCACAATGTTCCAGGAATACACTCTGTGAACAGTGCAGCTGCTCTCTGTTTTCTCTGGGTCAACACACTGCGCTGTCTCTGACACCAACATTCCAGGGTTCATGGGTTTGGAGGTTGCAGAGTTGTCTGCAACTTGGTTTTGCCAGCAACTGTAATTGTTGTTGTTAACTCCATGTCTCTCTTTGTGTGTCCCCACAATGTGTGCAGGGGGCTGGTGTTGTCTGTGCAAGCTGCTGCTTATGGTAAGGAGGAAGAGAAGGAGGAAGAGCAAGGCCATGCCCCAGTAGGGATTCACAATGCTCGGCATGGGGCTGAACAGGTTAGGCAGACATTGGATCAGACAGTAGTTTGTTGCGTGCAAGCAGGCATCAGCCCACTCTTCCTCCAGCTTCCCCTGCCACCTGACATTGAGTCCAACCACAACCCACACTGACAGGCAGCAGAGGTAGCTGACAACATGAGACAACCCCTTGTCTTTGTATGGATTGTTGCTGTCTTCCTGCTCCTCCTCCTCCTCCTCCTCTTCCTCCTTGTCCACGATTACCTCCCCAATATAACAGTGCTGTCCATCAGAGTCCACTGTTTGGCCCGCAGCCCTGTGAGGGACAATACAGTGAGGCCACAGCAGCCTGCTCAGAGTCTCCACAGTGATCAGAGGCGTGATCAGGAGCAGCACCCCGCTGTATGTGTGGCTGAGAAACAACAGGACGCGCAGGGCGATGACGTCACCTCGTGTGGTCAGCTCAGTCAGCCATGACTCAAAGATACAAAGGAAACTCAGGAAAACTGTGGGAAAAACAAAGCAAAGCATCAGTGAGTGAGATCAGTCTGGCAGGGTTAGAGCAGGTGCATGCAAAGACTTCTGAGCAGCTCAGCTTCATTTTAGTAGAGAAATTAAAGGAGCACTTGAACTCTTTACTAGAGCACAATAATAAAGGTGGAAGACCCCCCGGAGACAGATTAAATACAGAATGATTCAAATCAGAGCAGCAGCAGAAAAACAAAATAAAGCAGCAAATCTTCACAAATGAGACACTGGAACTACAAGAGTTTAGAATTTGCAGCTGTTTTGTTGCTTTGAGTCGGCAAGTGATAGATTACCTTAACAATACACACCTATAAAATTTAAAGTGTTAAATTACATCCACTTGAAAGCACGTGCAATTATCAGATACTAGGTGCTTTGCCACATAATTCAATTCAATTCAAAAGCCTTTTTTTATCCCCAGGGGACGATTTGAGGCACACTGGCAGCAGCATCAAATATGAAAGAAAAGTGTTCAAATTACAAAAAATAGAAAAACAATTTGAAACTATGTAGAAAAAATAATACAAACTAGATGATGATTATCAGTGCAGCCATAAGGCAGTGCAAACGGAGGTGTATATTATGTGCAAATTGAAAGTTTAAATAAAAATAGAGATTATGATACAGTGCAATGAATGAAAGTCCAAGTTGACAGGATCTGACTGGGGAGTAATGATTAATATGATATAAATCATATAATCAACTCATTAAATATGATGCATTTCATGAATTAAAGCCCCACATACTCAAAGAGCTGTTTTGAGTTATTGTCTTAATTAGTTAGGCCTGCACAAGCTGGAGTTGTGCAGCTAAGCACATGGATTAACAGGAGCTCATAAAGCTGGAGAAGGACAAGATAATAATAATAAGAAGAAGAAGAAGAAGAAGAAGAACACACATATTTCTATCTTTAAAATCTCTTAAAACAAATTCAATAAAGTGAAAGAGACCATTTTACATAATGAGTGCATTTACTTTGACTTTTACTTGTAATTCTTGTGCTCTTTAGCTCCAGTAGGATTGTGAATGCAGAACTTGGTCTGGTAACAATAAGTATTTTTACACTGTGGTTTTGCCATGGCACAGGATGTGGTGGATTTTACACCCACTACTGCTCAAATGTGGACTTTTTTAACTTGACAGGTGATGTCCACACAGGCTACACAGCTACACTACATCAGTTTACAAAGGTTGGAAACCACTTGTATAGAGCCCGGTGCTGTGATCATGTCTTGATAGTTACCTGTGACCAGGAAGTCAGTGAAGATCAACAGGCAGCAGCAGCAGAAGCTGACAGGACTGTAGGAGGCAGTCAGCGAGGGCAGGAAGAGAAGACTGCACACCAGCTTACACACACACAACACCGCCGCTCCCTCCAACACACCATCCATGGCTGGAACAAAATGACACATACACACAGGTTAACATACTGAAAAACTGGTTTTCTTTTTGGCCTCGGGGTGGAGGGCTTCAGGAATTCCTGGCACTCTGCTGACAATAACAACAAAGGAAAATATTCCTGTCGGTTCTCTGACATTTGACAAAATCACATAAATGTTTTACCTGATCATTCCACTTTGAGTGAATGTTTCTGCCCCATGGTGGCAGATCAATACTTCATTGTGTACATTAGTAGTGAACCCTGGACTAGACAAAAATGCGGAAACCCATTCAACTGTCCTCTGTTAATGAGTATGAAATTTATATTAATTTCAACAATTGATATGAAACACCAGAAATGAATGAATAAGTGACATTAAACTCAACAGTAATAGGAGCATGTATGAAAATCTACAATGGATTTGCATTTTTGTTGTCATGTCCACACTGTAAATGTCAACACTTTCACCTCCTGATCAGGATACTGTACAGTCAGACTGGTTCAGCATTATGCTGTCTCATTCATAGAGGAGAATTCAAACTACGTAGAAGAGAAAAATGTCTGTCTAGAAGAAAAACAGTTTTAAACTTCATCAGTTCTTACCTGTGCTTGCAGGAGCCTTCAGAGCAGCATGTCAATAAGAGCTTCAAAT
>OMNW01035089.1:23516-50624 GCA_900303245.1 Selene dorsalis | reverse complement strand
TGCCTGACTGATGCCAAGTGTGTGGGTGTGTGTGTGTGTGTGTGTGTGTGTGTGTGTGTGTGTGTGTGTGTGTGTGTGTGGGAGTGGGAGTGCGTGTGTGTGAGATGGTCGAGGATGTTTCAGTTTCACTAATATTTCTGGGTTAGACCCACCTTGCACAAGCTGCTGTGTGTTACAGTACACACACAGGTTGTTTCATGAAGCAGGACTCCACAGTGGTTTACACACCTGTGAAGAAGATGACGGTTATGATTCACCTTTGTAACACTCATTTGTCATCATGTGTGTGTCACAGTGATGGTGTTATTAGCCACAGTACACTGTTTGGACAGGTGAGATGGTTCTCTCACTGGTAGCCACATCATTTATCTATAAAGCCCTCCTGGGAAAACTGCTTCATTACCTCTGTTCTCTCATTACATATAAAACACCACTTATAATGCAAGGTCACAGTTAAGCTGTGGCTAATCTTTAAACAGTGTACATGCTCTCATCACATACACATACACAGACCTTTTTTTTCAATTTCTTAGTTAAAATCTCATTTCATGTTGACCAACTGAAATGAATAGTCTCACTATATAAAACTGAGAGTTCATTTTTGACCAACAGAAGCTCAAGAACAGCTTCTACATGGTGCTGGTCGTTGGATTGTACAGTGAGATTATATTCACTTGTTCTGTTGTAAATGTCACTTGTAAATGTTTTGTGTTTTTTTAATGAGCTAGTCGGGTGTTGTCTAGTTTTCCTTGCAAAGGTATCAGTGAAAATCCCTGTGTATCTGACTGTTTCCACTGCAAATGTCAAGAGTTTGAACCCAGCCCAGGTAAATCTGCTTGTTAAAATCTGCCACACACAAATCAGCCTCATGGAAGCTTTCTATGATGAAAGACCATTTTTGTTGCCTACTGAATAATTTGTGAAGCAGCAGTTGACAGGTTTGTCTACCTATGATAGAGCTATTGTTCGCTGACATGCACTAAGTATCTGTCATCTCTCTCCTGAGTTTACTTTGCATTTTGAATCCTCAGACTGACTCATGTTACAGCTGTGAGGTGAAGGCCTCTGGGTGGACTTTTGCATTTGATGTGCGTACATAACCATGAATTTGAATGTGTGTGTATGTAAGGTAACATGAGAGCAGGGCTGATGTCTGACAATAACCAATATTCAAGACTGAATTTAGTTGAAAATGCTGATTAATCCTGAAAGAACAAACATGGTCTGCTGTTTAACCTTACACCCAGTAGGCAGTTTATTAGGTACACGCAGCTAAATAGAAGCCATACCATCATTTTATTGCTGTGTTTCTCCTTAACTTTTGACAGCAGACAATCACATGAAAAAGCAGGAACGCTGCCTTGTCAATAAATCAATCTCTGCTACTTTTAAACTTTATAGATCAGTTTGTGAAAACCCCCTCGGGTTTAAAGTCTTCCATGTTTGAGCACAGATTAATGAATGACCAATACTGAAAAGTGCATTGCAACCAAACACAAATAGGTACACCAGTCCAGGGAAGTTTCATAATCTGACAACACATGCCCTGTTTTGGGTTTTTTTTTATTTTTTATAAATGACTTTGAATGAATCAATATGACATAAGTAAATGATTTATTTGTCAGTACATGACCAAACAACTTCATGTGTAAGTTTCCAAGTCACTCCTTACAAACATCTACATACGAGAGCAAGTTTATAATGGAGTCTATGAGGACATAAGTGGCCGACCGCCCCCTAACAAACAAATTGAAAGTTGAGTGTATCAGATCATTTTGAATATAAGATAACACCACTGATAATTTGAATTTGTTTTTTATTCTAGTGTGGTTAGGGAGGTGGTGCTTGGTTAGTTGGATGTGAAGGGATTATAATTCATCATATTTTCAGATGTAAAGCACAATGGTCATTAGTAGATGTAGCAGCAGTGCCCTCTCCTGCTGAGCTCAGCACAGAGCATATTAGTCGCTTGTCGTCCTGCTGCTGCTACTGCTGAGAGGATTACACTTCATATTTACTGTGCCTGACCGGCCTGACCTGGGACAGACAGACAGACAGGCAGGCAGGCAGGCAGGCAGACAGACAGACAGACAGATAGCTTTTACACAGAGCTTCAACTAGATGGCACCTGTGATATATTCTCTGCCACTGTCACACACCAATAGTGGCCCTGTGATTAGAGCTGGGGCGCTTTATCAGTGTATATAAATTAGTGGGGTCATATGGACTCAAGGGAGAGTGAGGAGCCTCACACACACACACACACACTCAGAGAGAGAGAGAAAGAGAGAGAGAGAGAGAGAGAGAGAGAGAGAGAGAGAAACATGAAGTCATGAATAGCACAACTGTCACTGTTGAGGAAAACCATGTATGACCATCAACTTCCCACGCTCGTGAACAGTTCAGTGTGCCGCTGCAGCGCAGGGGGCGACCGCAGCCGCTGCCAGGAAATAGCCAGCGTCCACACACGGTAGAAACCAGAAAATGGGTTAAAAAAGCCAGTTTCATCTCAGTGTTTTCACGCTGAACAATCGCTCGCCTGCAGCACCCAGAAGTGAACAGCAGGCGACCCGGAAGGTTTGAAGTCCGGCTGAGAGCGAGGAGAAAGGAGAGACTAATCCTTTTATAAAATATCCCTCCTCGCGCTGCTTCAGGTATGTTGGCCGCTCGATGTCATTTCTCTGCCTGCTTTTATTTCCTTTCCCTCCTCTCTGTCTCTCCCTCTCTCTGTCTCTCTCTCTCTCTCGCTCTCTCTCTCTCTCACACACACACACACACACACACACACACACACACACACACAGCTCTCCCCGTGTCGCCTCGCCACCGTTTCTATTCAAGTCGTTGCAAAAGTTGCAATTAAAAGCGAGTGTTTGCAGCGCGGGGAGCAGGACCGGTCTAATGTCTGAGGGGCCGAGGGGATAAAAGCTTCCACCGCACGTCACTGTTAACATGGACGTTTGGATTTATGGCTCGGTGGAGCTGCAGAGCATTGAGCATTCAGCATGGTGATTGTTGTAGGAAGTGTCAGGCGTTTTTTTTTTCCTCCTCGAGCCGGGCTATTCAAACCTGCAAATCAAAGTAAACAATCATTACTACGCTTAATGCAAATATGCTTCAACCAGGCGCGTCGCTAAAGCCTCTCATTCCATGTGGGGGGGAAATATCTGCTTATAATATTCGGATCTGCAGAATATGGCGTCCAGTGCTTATAAAAATAAGACAGGGCTGCCATTTTTGTTTTCCTTTTGTCTGAAATTTTTTAATAAACTGTCTGAGAATGTGGGAGAGGCGGCGGAGAGAGAGAGCGAGGCGCAGCAGCAGCAGCAGCAGGTCGGAGATGTTCTCCTTTAGAGCTGCCACGGTTTATATAGCACAGATCATCTCCTGCTTGCTTTTGGTTTTTAACGGAGGGATAATCCAGACCGGCAGGTACAAGGAGGGGAAAAGTTCATTCTAACTTTAGTTTTGGAGGATGGAGTGGCATGTTCCTCCAGATGTGATCTCACATATTTCATCACATTGTTGTGCTTTATCTCTAAGTCAACTATGGAGATTTTACAACAGTTAAGTGTTTGCATTATAGGCTACCGCTTACCTGCACATCACTGTGGTGACTCTTGAGCCTGACCTACTGCTGAGCATCTCTAGGATTATTACAATACCCAACAGACCTTATAGAAACAGATCCAGCTACTAATCTAAAAACAGTTCTTAGACAATCAACAGCATGGAGCTAAAGTGGTCTCAGAGTAGGCTCCAGTAGTACTTCATGTGGACCACTTTCTGGTTTTCTGTAAGTTGTAAACGATGATGTAAGTAAGATCTTTGGGGTTTCCAGGATGTGGCTGGACTTCATTTTTGGATAATCCAGAAATGATTTACCAAAAAAGGGTATTTTCTAATTAAATAATCAATCTCCTGTTATAAAACTAAATAAGTGATTTTTGATCAGAGTAAGAGGTTTCTCTTCATCATACGTATAAGCAAAGTGGTATGTGAGGACTGGTCTGATGGTCAGATTAAACTATTCAAATGTGTCAGCTCAGGTTATGGAAAACTATCCTAAACATTTCATAGAGAAAACAAGTGATCAATTAGTCAACAAAGTAATATGACAATACTTAATGACAATACTTACCTTCAGCCCCACAGAACAGAGATACACTGAGTTCCTCTCTAACGCACCTGCATCAGAAAATACTTGATGTAGAAATCTTTTCTCAACCTAACGGAAATGTTGACAACTTGAGCAATTAGTGACTAAAAATATAAAAGACAAACTGAAACTCTGCTACATTTGTGTAGGAAATGAAACCTGTGGTGGCTAAACTATCACGTTCCTTACACTGGCATCTGTATGACTTTCTGATTTCAAGGTTTTTGTGACTCATCACCAGTCAGGATGAATGTACACTAGTACATCACAATAGTCATGTAGAGAAGCTTTCTGTCGTAAATGTTTTCTGTGTGAAGTGTGTCACAGAGATGTCCAGCAGCAGTCAAACTCCTAAGCCTGCTCCCTGGAGGCAGAAAAAGCCTCCAGGAAGTGAAACTGATCCCCCACCGGCATCATTAGAGAAATATTTTGTGGGGTTTACTGTACGCTCGTACCCCTGGACGTATCGTTTTTGTTTCTCTTGGCTTGTAGATGTGGGCTGTGTTATGCCTCCGCTAAGCCAAACAGACTTAGGAATGGTGAAGTGTGCCAAAGCACGCAATGCAAAATGTTTTAAAAAAAGAAAAAAAGGAGAACTTCATACAGGGTTGAGAGGGGAAGCTATGGAAAGAAAGGCCTCCGGATCACAATGTGAACAGCAAGCTGCTCTGTCTGCCTTAGATATTTCAGTGTTTCTGTCTATGTGTGGAAGCAGCAGCCAGATCACACACTTCACTGAGCTGTTGTCTCTGAAAATCAGCTATTATTGATATAAAGGAGAATCATGGTCTCACTTTGCAGTTACAAGCACAGATGTAAAAAAAAAAAAACTTGTAAATTGCTGTGTCACTTACAAGTCAGTGTTGACTCTGCAGCCTCCTCGTTCATTGTAGTTGTGTTACTTACCTCTCAGCTTGTGAGACTGTGTGTCCGTCAGGTCGTGCTGAGGCTGTGTTACGTCTTTCCTGTTTCCCATCTCACTTTACAGCAGTCGGGCCCCATGTGTCGAGGAGGTGACAGACAGACGGCCACATGACTTTAAACATTTCTGTTTTCACAGATAACCATTTGGAGGAGTTCCCTAACTAACGGCTGTAATCATATGAGAGCCTATCTCTCAGGCAGCAAGCCTGTTGATGGAGGCTTGTGGTTGGAAATCCTCTGCATCACTCACTTCAGCGTCCTCCTCTCAAAAATGTCTCATACTGGCATTACTCACCTCCCCACTGGCTTCTCTCCCTCTACAACCAAGCCGGTCAGGGCAGATTGCAGCTCTCTCTGAATCTGGTGCTGTTCACAGCTTCTGCCTCTTAAAAGAAAGTTTTTCCTCGTCACTGTTGCCATGTGCACTCGCTCTTGGTCGGATCTCTTGGGTCTCTGTGAATATTATAATGAAGAGAAGGTCTACACTTTCTTATGTTGTGATTTGGCGCTGTATAAATATAAAATTGACTTGACCTGAAACTCCACAAAAGGACGGCGGCTCTTCTCTTGCACTTTTGAGAAACCAGGAGAACTAATACAGAATGTCTTTGTAAATGCACAATCACAAGACTGGAAATATCTCAATTTATAACATCAAACGGTCAGCTGTTGCTTGGGTGGAGAGCTACTGACACATGTTTTAACCACTGTTTTCTACACTAACAACAGAGCCACACATAAACCTGACTGTCCATGAGCAACCATGGACGGTCAATCTGTAGGTGTGGCAGGATGATTGTTAGGGTATACAGGTTAGGAAAAAATGTTTTCTGTGGGACTGGTTTTGAAAGTTTTGTCTCGCCATTCTTTCTTTTAAGCGAAGCCACTGTTTAACTTGTGTGCTGACTACATAGACTGACAGGTGTTTTCCACGAAAGAAATACATAATGATAGAGGAGCTGGGTGTTGCCCTTGTTTTGTGTCTGACTCTTATATCTTCACTACAGGATGGCTGAACCTCGCTTTAATAATCCCTACTTTTGGCCACCGCCTCCAGCGATGCCCGGCCAGGTGAGTGATGCTGGTGTATGCTTATTTCTGAACCTCACCATGATGCAAACTGCACTGCATTGCATGTAAATGTTGGTTTGTATGTTTTGTGTTTTAAATGATGCAGTGTTTGTAGGATCAACATTTTTACAAATACATTCATTAGCATTCTGCCCAAGAGACACATGATAAGACTGATGCCTCTTTCATGTCTAATGTGAAGCTGCAGCCAAGAGGCACCTATCTTAGCTTAGCAAAAGACTGGAAACAAAGGGAAACAGAAAGAAAAAAGAAACTCCCAGCACCTCTGAGGCTCACTAATGAATACATTACATCAAATATTTGTAAACTTTACTAAAACGTAGGTGAAAAAACAACAATTTACGTTTTTTTGCGAGGCAGCTTCTTTATTTGCGTCACCTGTAGCCACCTGTATGACGACAATGTGCCGTTTTTGGACTTTGGTTTCTGTAGATGAAACAAAATACAAGGTGTTCATTTCACCTCTAGAGGTGTTAGAGTTTTTTACCTGTGGACAGAGCGCGGCTCTTTATGCTAAGCTTTATAAACGTTATGCTAAGCTAAGCTAATTAGCTGCTAGCCCATGCATCTCCAAACTATTCCACAAAGGGCCGGTGTGGCTGCAGGTTTTCTTTCCAACCAAGCAGCAGCACACCAGACCTGACTCATTTAATCAACTGATCTCAGTCTTCAGACAGTTGATTGGTCAAACTGTGTGCTCTTGGTTGGTTGGAACAAAAACCTGCAGCCACCCTTTGAGGAATAGTTTGGAGATGCCTGCTGTAGATCCTTCTTCTATAATAACCTCTTAGATATATGCTGAAGACGCCCTCCACTAGCTGACCAGCAGGGGCGCTGTGGAGCAATACCGCCCAATGATCACTTCCCTGATGGGAAAATGCAGCTCTGGCACGGTGCCAGCATGTTTTTGGAAGATGCCTCTAGTTTAGACAGAGGTTCTACATTCAGCACAATTTGTCAGGGTTATTTGAGATGGACAAAACAATGGAGCTCTCATAGTAATGCTGATAGTGGGAGAGGTCCTTCTCTTGGCTGCAGGACTCAAACTGTCTCTCTCATCCAAGATCTCTGTTTATTTAAACATACTGTCTTGGGGCCTGTTGGCACCGTTTCACATCGCACTTCGTGATCAGATTTTCACTTTTGTTTGTATCTTTCACCGATGTCATTCAAAAGATTACTGGGGGCATGTTAGGAAAGCTTGAGATGGGAATAGTGGGCCCCCAGTGTCCTGCAATGTCCCAACAGCATTCTTTCACATACTCCATGCTGTGTGATCACCAGAGGGGGGCTTTGACGAGCGGGCGCAGGGATCAGACGGACAGCTTGGAATTCTATGGGAATTTCTCAAGTGCTGTTACTTACCCGTGTTTCTGCTGCAGACACATGCAGATTTTCTACCCACACTTAAACTGCAGTTAAACAATGCTGTCTCTGGTCACAGACAAACTTGTTTACTGCAGCTGACTGGCAACGTGATCTTCAGGTCACTTTAACTTGATAAAGTAACATTTTCGATTATTTAAAAAACCAGAGAACTTGGTTTGTTTCATCTCGCAAACAAACCCTTCACCATGGTGTGAATATTTTAAATCAGATTCAAAGTGCAAGACAAACTGCACTTTGAAACTTTTGAAATTTTTTTTTTTTTTTTTTGCCCAAATGACAAAATGTTTTGAATTATACAGCAACTTGTGCAGAGGAATTTAGAGGGAGAACTTTGGCGCCAAAATACCCTTAACCCTGCTGTTTTCATTAGTGAGTATAAAAGGCTTCTGATAAAGTAGCAAAACTCATAAAACCACCAGGAGCGACATGCGAATCCTGGGAGGCCCTTGATTTAAATGTCAGAAAAAGGTCTGGATCCTCTATTGTAGTGTAAGAGAACATGGTTTATGTGACACCCGCCTTGTTGCTTTTGACTCTGATTCAAGAAGGAGGTAATAGCAGGCATGCTTTCTCGGCCTGCACTGTAATCTCTCCTAACACCTGCTCGTGCTCTCGTCTCTCTTATCCCCTCAACAGCTCTTGAGCAGAAACAATAGCAAAGCCTTTCTATCATGCAGTCGCCTCCAAGTCCGCTATCAGACATTAGAGTGGTCGCCTTCAGCCTCCCGGCTTCTCTGTAACAGCGCGACCTGTCAGCTCTTATCATCGCAGAGCCAAATCCTGCATATTCCATGTCAAAAGGGCACTTTATCTGCAAGACAATTTGCCAAACTTGAAAGCTCAGGGAGGACGGGCAGTTAAATGTTGGAGAGAACGGTTGGCAAGTGTCACCGGGATCGTGCCAGGGGGGAGAATGATGGACTCAGAAGAGAGATGGGATTGTCCACAAGAGTTAGAGCTTGATCCTAAAGACAGTAAAGATGGACTGAGTGATATAGACAGAAGAGAGAGAGAAAAAGAAGAGTGGGCACCAGCAGCCGTGATCTCACCCTCCTCTCCTCTCTTTTGGCACTGGCCTCCAGAAAGCTGCCCTTTTGCTGAAAAATGCCAAGCACACCGCATTCCACCAGCCACACAAAGGCCCTCCCTCGTCTCAGCTGCACAGGCACAATCAGACAAGGGATAATTATATAATTAGGCTGGCTGGTGCAGACAGGGACCTTCAGATGGTGTGTTGGTGTGTCATATTTATGTTATCAGACAATGAAGAGAGTCTGCCCTTATCAGAGGAGGCAGCGGAGTGTGTGGGGGGCTCCAGCTGTGGCATTTAGGAACAGATTGTCATGATAGAGAATAACGGGTCGATAGAATGACCTTCAGCCTGTGAGCCAGCTGAGATCAGGGCATGTATTGTGGTCGCTTTGGTGTATATGTGCACGTATGATTGTGTGATGGGATCCTGTGATATGTGTCACGGAGGTGGGGATTTTTTGGGGGCTCCCACTAACCACTCATGGATGACAGGAGGTGGAAAGCAGAAATTCAATCAAATGGATAAAACATTGCACTATACTATGCAAGGACATAGAGATAGATATACTTCTACTATTACAGTATTAAGTCATCTGCTGCAACTTTAAAGCACTTTGGGTCACTTTGTGCAATACAAACACAAGTGACTTCAGCAGTGCTCGTTCATGCATTCACCACTGTCTGAGCTCAAGCAAGGCAATTTGTTCCAAATTTGCTCATTCCAGTGTATTAAAACTGTATATCCAATAATAATGGATAATCTACTTTATTAGTTAAGTATATAAAAAGTGGATTGTTGCAGGGTTTTTTTGATACAACTGAACTGAAAAAGATATCCAGTTGTCTTCAAATTTAACACTTGATGATACGATGTCCTGGATAATTGAGAACCTAAACAGACATATTGCCATTTCAACCATTTGTAATTTCAGCCATTTATTATTTCTACCTTTAATTTGTTACTTTTCGCTATTTTTTTCCCGCTACTTTTCAGTCAGTTTTCTCTTAATACATGTTTTACTGTTAGTTCATGATTCATCTAGCCACTACCTGCCTTTTCTTTTTTTTTGGCTAACCAGCTAAGTTCTTCAACTTTTTCACCATTTATCTATTACTACTTTTAGTTCTTTCAAAGATTTAGCATAGCTAAACTAGCTAACCTCAGTCATTTTTCTGGTAGCCTAACCATTACATTGCTTACCTAAACCATACCTAACTAGGTATTTTAGCAAATCTCATCTGTAGTTTTGCCTTAAAATTAGATAATTATCTGACTTTTTCTTTTAGTGAATTAGTAGCTCCAGTCATGTAAATATTTATGATTGATCAGTCTATCCTTTCATCACTTTTAGGGAGCTCTTTAAAAGCTTTGAACACATGGTAGTTTGCAGGTGTTACCACAGACTCAATACATTATTCATATGTACAGTATATCATACATAACTGTTTTTTTTTTTTAAACTTAGTTGTGCTACTCCTCAATTTTTCCAAATGCCCCTCGACTACAGAACTGGGGAATCACTCCACTAAGTGACTGCTACAATCTAGAGTTCACACAGATAAGACCCGCTCTGCCTTCTTGTCAGGGCAGGATCCACGCTCCCAGACGAGAATCGAGCCAGTGTCCCTCTCAGTTGGCCACCGCCCAACAATCTCCCCTCGCACCGTGGCCTTGGCTTTGGGTGTGTCTGCACTCGCACGGGACAGCACAGAATAGACTATTGTTGATCGCACAAGACAGAGAGCCAGAGAGCCAGGGGAAGAAGGAGGGGCGGTGGTGGTGGGGGGGACTGGACTGGAGATGGTGGTGGTGGTGGGGGGAAATTAGCTTTTAACAAGCGAGCAAAAAAGCACATGGACAATGAAGCATGGCTCACCTCCCACTTGCATGCATGTGCACTGATGCAAAACCGTTTTTATTCACACACACATGCAAACTCCTAGGCCTTCCTTCCTTTGTTTCCAGACACATCTAATATTTGCTTTGACATCAACATGCAGCACAAGATACTCAAACACCAGGCATCTGTTACATCCAGAAGTTTATATGGCCATGGAAAACTTTGTATCAAACTTGCTTGTAGATAGCTTTTGACATATATCACGAGTCACCCAACAAACATCAGTGATGCATCTTGACATTTTGAGAATAAAGCTTAGTTGCTTTCTGGCCAAGAGGTAGATGAGAAGACGGGTGCTGCTGTCATGTTCGTATGATAAATATGAAGCTGTTGCCAGTTAACTTTGCTCAGCATAAACACTGGCAGCTTTGCAGTAACAAGGTTGCTGTGGCTGGCCAAGGAATAGTCTTGGATTAATGCCAGAATGCTGAACAACTGAATAGCCTACCTTTATGGTTTCTGCCCATCCCATGCCCCCAAAACACCCTCATCAATCCTTGCACTGCTGTCATACACACACGTATTAGGTTGTTAGTCATCGTCCTAGCAGTTATTTTAATGGACAACACTAGAAATATACTTGCATAGAGGTTAAGTGAACTTTCTAAAATGTATTCTATACATTCTAGGATGTGCACTATGAGGAATCCATAAGTTTCCAATAACTGATACTGTAATCCTTATAACACACACAAAACCTAAGCACAAGACGAGATCCTACTGAACAACCCAACTAATGGCGTGGTTGACCATACTGTTACTTATCTGTCTTCTTGTTGGTACAAAATCTTGTTGAGGCCATTTTGTAAATGCAATTTCGACACCAAATGAGGACTATGAATCTACTGCCTTCGTTAATAGTTGGTATCTCAGGTATGTCACTGATACAAAATGCAGCAACAGGTTGTGTCTTATCATCTTCATAGTGTTGGACACTGATTCATAGTTTGTCAAATAGCTGCCATCATTTTGAATGGCTGTTAATGGTTGTTATCAATTGTGTAGCTGCTAAAATGACACCTGTTGTACACACACACACACTTATTGAACCCTGTCAGACCTCTTGTGCACAAGGGGAAGGAGGAAATTTCGAGCTTGTTTTGTGTCTAAATTTTCACTCAACCTGCCTTATTGACGTGTGTTATTTACTGACTTCTCCTCTACCTTTGGACAAACACAAGAGGTTAAAGTAAAACTTCACACTTACGAGTCACTCAGCTTGAACAAAACACACTTAAAGTTTTGATTAACTTTGTTTTTGTGACTTTCAAGGATGCTGTTGCATATTTAAACCTCAAACTCCCTTGCATACCTTTCCTTACCACATTTTTATTCTACCATTTTCAAACCACAGAATCGATTTTTATATTGATTTTTAGCTCCTGGGCAACCTTCTATTTTCTGGAAGATAGAAACCCAATGTGAGATGGTATGCCCAAGCAATTTAAGGTTAATGAGCTAAAACCTGCAAAACAAGTATGTGGTCCTTTATATTCTTTATTTTCTTTCTCTCTTTGCTATGCACCTGCATGAATACATAGATGCTTGCAACACAGAGATGTTTCCAAAACGACGTACTCTGAAGTGATAAAGCAGATGAGAAACTGTAAAGAATTTCTTTGTCTCTTATAACCACAGGTGACTGTTTGCCGTTAACACCAGCAAACAGTCATTAGCACTTATGTGGCTCCAATTGTCTGTCTGGTTGAGATGACTGCTTTTGACTACATGGAAAAAACAGATCCTCATATGGTAGAAAGTATCACTGTGATAGCAACAAAAACAACCCTCCTCAATTACAGATTCTCATCCAGCCTAGAGAAGATATTCACATGTAACCCACTGTGGCAGAACTATATTTGGGCTTTAGAAGTTTTGGAAACGTGAGAAACTACTGTCTTAGTAGAAATGGCTGCTATTACCAAGGTTCTCTGTTTTTAATCATGCTGTTTTTAGATGTTGGCAACAATTTCTTTACTTTGTTTGTCCCCAGAGGTTTGCATTGCTTTGGAGCTTTAGTAAATATTTTCCAGACTTATAAAAAAAAATGTAATTGGGCAGAGGTCAGGTTTATTGGCACGGACCATGATTTCAAAATAAAATAAAACTTTTTCTCTCTTCATCCTACGTCACGTCAGTTTGACTGGTGACAATAAAATATCATTCACAGAATATATTATTTGTGTTCAGTCTTAACACTTTGTGTTAATAGTGACCAATGTCATATAAGATGACTAAACTGACACATTAGACAGTGCGATGAGCCACCCTCTGAGGTCACATGCTGATGCTCCAAATGACCAGTTGCCCACCCGCCACATTTTAACAAAGCCAGTCTGAGATTTGAAAACACAATTTCATTGGTCACTTTAAACTGTAAAAAAATCAATAAATCAGCATTGAGGTCAGGGAGGGGCTTGAGAAAACTCCCAGCTGTCTGAATTCCCTCTCTCCTTGCTAACCTTTTGCATGATGCGAGGCGGGCTTGCCAGGTCCATTCTCTCCTCTCTAATGTCTTGACCTTTCTGTCTTGTTGGATGATTTCAGAGCAAGAACTAGAGAGAGAGAGAGAGAGAGACAGAGGGGTACAGCTGGTGTGTCACGGCACAAAATACATGCAGGGATTATGTAAGGGCTGTGACATTTTGTTGTGGCCTGTGACCTGCTCCGCTCCTATACAGCTTTGAGGATCAGTCAGACGTCAGCTGAGACGGACCCTCGAGGTCGGCGCCGTTCGTGGGCTGAATTGATGTCTTGATGCTGCAGCAGTAGAGTTACAGTAGAGAGGTTCATCATGGACTCGTCCGGTGTGATGTTACACCACAAAGACGTCATTATCAGTGCCTCACAATACTCACAATGGCAAATTAGCATCGCTCCTCATCCATGAAAAAGTTTCACTCAAAACTGTGTTTCGCTCACTGTTGCTTCCCTTCATGTGTGAGCTTCACTGTGCAGAATGATGAATGTGCAGACTCTTGAAGACCTTTTTCTATATTCGATGTGTGACACTGGAAATTGTTCAGATCCAATTGTGGTCCAATATGTGACTTACTCAAGACTTCAAACCTCTAATACACATGCTTCAAGATTAAACAATTCAGTGAAGGAGAAATTTTGTGTCCAGTGGTTGAACCTTTGCAAGATATGCAACATATTTGCTTATTCATAGATTATCAGTCTAAATAAGCATTTAGACTTTACTAACATGGTCATTTGTGAAATGAGAACCAATCAAGCATTGCATTTTTAAAAATCTAAAACAAGTTGGGACAGCCCCTCTGAAGACTGTCAGATGTCAGAGGGAGGATGTGATTGTATCGCTGTAAATTATGATCTATAATGAGAACTTCACTCCCACTATAGAGGAATAATTTCAGGATAAGTCATTGTGTGCATTTACATGTGCATCGGTATCCTGGTTTTGACCCTCATCCTGTTTTTGATCATATTCAGGATACATGAGCCATGAAAATCCTGGGATTCATATCCTTGTATACATGATCATAACAGTATCCAGATTTCTGATTCTTCACCATCTCACACACCTGGATAAGGTGTATACATGCAACAGTTTCCTGGTTTCTATCAGACAAATGAAGGTGGACTATCCAAGTTTCTCAAAACTGGGAAAACTAGTTTGTTTATTCTATCTGTGTAGTGTAAGAAAAACAATAATGCAGTGTCTTAGTATTCAGAAATCATGTTTTCCTGGCCTCTCCTGTTGTCATACTTTAACATTTCAGTAAAAAGTCTCAGTGACATTTTCATTGCAGAATAAAAACTTCAGCTGTGCTTGTATGTGGTGCTCTCAATGTATCTTGTCTAAGAGTACATTCCCTATCATAGTTGGACACGAGCAGATGTCCACTGAACTGGCAGCTCACCAGAGATCTCTGATGAACCTGAAGTCCAATCCAAGGCTGGGCCAGGCCATGGGAAACTTGACGTCAAAGAAGTTCACCCTCCAAAATAAGTAACCTTTTTTCCCCTCTCCTCTCCGGTCTGGCCTGCATTTTCATATTTCACTGGTATTTCCGGATGGCTCCCACATTTGCAAAATAAAGGCCATCAGAGTAATCATTATAATGTTGAACAATAATAACTGGGGGAACTGAATGAAAGCCTGGAGAGGCTTGTTGACCTTTCAGAGCTAAACTGGTCCTGGCTTCTGTCTGTGCACTGCTGAGCCCATTGTGTTCCCAGACCTTATCATTGTGTTGCAGTTTCCTCTCCCTGCTGCGTGTGTGCACATGTGCATGTGTTAGAGTGAGTGTATGATTTGATGCATGTGCGCGTGTCTTGCCGTTGTGTTTATACTATATTTGTGTGTGTGTCTTTTAGTGAACCGGCAAACTACAAAGGTGAAGAGGCTTGAAGAGTGTTACATGTCGTTTCACACTGAACAGACCTCTCTCACCAGGATACACACACACACACAAACAAATACCCAGTGTTGCTGAATTCACACAGTTGGATCAGATGTTTACTTTTTTACCTTTTCTTTATGCTTAAGCTCTTTTGTTTATGATCACATGATAACACCATATTGTGGCATCATTAAACAAGATGTAACAACTTGAGGTGTCACACTAAACCATGTCCCTCTAAAGTCTATTTTTCATGGCCTCCATATGCCTTTTCTGCATTCTTCTATCTCAGAGAAGAGAAGAGTGTTAGCAAGATGTTATTTCATTCAAAAATGAATATGGTCTTTCTCAGATATGTCAATATAGTGTCACAGCAACAGTCACACACAGTGAACAGATGACACAGAATGGGAGGAATTCTCTTCCCTTGGCATCACATCTCAGTCAGTGCTCTTTCGAAATCCCACAGAAAAAAGCAACTTTTAACAGTGAGGCTCATTCATAAAAGTTAATAGCTGATGATGGCTGCAGTTATCAAAGTTTTACCACAGCTCAGAGCGAGCGGCGATGAGTGACGGATTCTGCTTCCACCTGTACTTCTGTGTGTACATAAAGAAGGAGAGAAGCACAGAAAGAGAGAAAACAAAACAAAACAAATGGCCAAAAGAAAGAAGCACTGCCTCCACCTGTTGCAGACCCCCACCCTCCTCCCCCTCCCCGACCTTCTCCACTGACTGGTGTAGGAGGGAGACATCCTATGATGTCACGGTCGGCTCTGTTCTCCCAGACAATACACCCACACCTCCGGGGCTTCCCCTGCCCCGGCAACAGGGGGAGCTGTTGTGTCCTGGTGGTATGTGTGCTATGACTCATCGCCTCCTTTCTCCCACGCAGGACACACACGCAGTCGTTCACACACACACACACACACACACACACAAACACACATACTTAAAAAGACATACGCAGCTGCTGTCAGCCTGAGCTCCATAGTGACACACACACACTGTGCATCATTGGGTATACAGTGCAGTGCCTGGACAAAAGGGACAGGGGCTGCATGTAGGATGTGGGGGAGGACCGATGGAGATGTTGCCAGGGGCAACTGATATCCCAACACAGCTCTGACCCCGGTAACGCCTGGCTTATTGAATCAATGGTAGTATTGATACACATGGAGAGAGTGAGACAACAGAGGGGGAAAATGCGAGAAGGACAGAGAAGGACAGTGTGTGTGTTTAGTTGCTAAGTTTGTAAGTTTGTTTAATGCTCATCATGCAGCTGCTGAGAGCGTGATATGTGGATATGTATGTGTTGATGTGTGTACACTGTGTTTCCAACACACATGCATTCTCTAACCCTGTGCACATGTGTGTGAGAATGTATGAGTGGGTTGGATTAAAATGAACATATGTGCCAGTATTGTACACTACATGAATCACTCAGACCAGGATTAATGTATTTTGCCTGTGAAGATTCTCAGTCATCGAGGTCGTCATGTTCAGTTGCCTCTGATTCTACTTTTCACAACAACATAAAAATAGTATATTTTCAAGACATCTATGGAGGAAAACCACCTGTAAAAACATCACTGACAACACATGTTAGTTATAGTTCACATTACAGTTGTTACATAGTTATATAGTTAAACCATCATGTTCATAATAACTATGAACATGATAGTTGACTTAACACATTTAGCAGACACTGAGTGACATCCATTTGCAGTCATGCAAAACCATAACACCAAGCTGAAAGATGCTAAAATGCTACATAGTGCTAATGAAAATTGCTTACTGCTACTTACCACAACATCTCATTTTACACATTGTCAATGCCCTTTCTGAACAGTAAGAATATTGATCAGTGCAGCTTTAGTTGCATGGTGGTAAACTTCATTGTATGATACAAAGTCAAGTCTTAATAACTGTGCAGTTTCTGAACAATTATAACCTCTACTTTGAATACATATTTCTTATCTGTGCAAACCCCAGCCCCCGCAGGAATAGTTTATAGCTATACTATTATGTAGTGTATATTATTGCATGATACAGTGTTATAGTCCATACACTTTTGGACCCCACTGTACTGTTCACTCATGTAATCACTTGTTGATAATAATAGAACACAGGGAGCCATTTTATTCTGTCCTGTCTGTTAATAATCTCCATATGTCCTCACATCCTGATATTGGCTGAGGATAAAGCTGCTTCATACACTTGGATACTGCCAAGATCTATAGCTGATCTGGTGATGTTGGGGCTGATAAGGGAGAACTTACAACAAACTACCTCTGGCCATCAAAGCTATCCTTCTATTGTTCCCCCACGCACAGGAAGCAAGGTTTGTTGTGTTATTGTTGGATGAGGGAGAAGTGAAGTGGTGTGTGTGTATGTGCATGTGTAAGTGCGCGCTAGTATGACGTCTTAGGTGTGTGTGATTAAGAATCTTGTGTGTTCACTGTGTGTTTTGTGTGAATTTGTGTTATTGTCTATGTTTAACTTGTGAACAGTTAGTCACAGGTGTGTACCATATTGATCTGAGAGTATTGCGGGCAGAGGAAACCATCAGTATACTGTACCTGAGTCAGAACGGAAGAGGAGCTTAAGCGGCCCTCCGCTCAGTGGAACACGGAGCCGTGCAGGAAAACACCTGGGAGCTCGGGGAGAACAAACAAACGCAGAGGAGGGAAGAGGAAGAAGAGGGAGAGGAGAGGCAGGATGAGGAGGGGGAATTAAACAGAAAGAGAGTTAGAGTGAGAGAAGTAGAGCAGCTGCTGTTGTAGCCATGTGGAGTCCAGGAAGAGGGCTGGGGAAGACAGCTCCGGTTTATACATCAGTGCAGCATCCATATAATGGATCTGCCAGAGAATAAGAATAATAGAGGACTCTGGTTCGGATGTTTTCAGTCTATGTGCTAAAGCTAAGCTAACTAAGCTACTAATTGGATCAAATGATCGATATTTATATCTTATCATTTTGAGATACATATTACAGTGTACACTGTACACTATAGTCTTGATATAATACCAATCTTACTCTCTCAGCCAGTGCTCTGAGGACAGTCTGTTTCCATATGACTGTGCACATGAGGTGTTCAGGTACAGTACTGTGTTGAAAGTCAAGTCTGTTTTCAAGCATTTGGAATGCCACACATTATCACAGTAGACTTGGAGTATAAAAATATGATGCGAGCGTCTATGCAGCCTGAACAGACAACTGGACTGATTAAAATAGCACATCAGGTCGGTCAGATGCGTATGATAGGACAACTGAAAAACGCAGCTGAAGTGTTTTCAGTGCAGGCCTGCCATTGTGCCCTGTAAGTCATCTGCCTGATCGTGGGAGAGACCTTAACCAAATGCTGAAATGCAATGGGCTGTCAGCTGTTATCTTTTGTTTAAACAACAACAACAACAGCAACAAACAAGCAGACTGTGACAAAGTAATTCAGTCCCCTTGCAAACCGCCCCTTCCCAAGAAACAAGGCCTGGCACACAATTGCAGTCAATTGTAGTCCAGACATCACATCCTTGACACAGTTCCCTGGCTGCCATGCAACTTAACTGGGCCACTCCAAAATTTCTTCCCACTCTGTCTCTGCACATGGCATTGTTTTCAGACACAATTTTCATTGTATCTGGAGTAGGAGGGGTTGGAAATCACTGCTACACAGACGCCTAGCGGTTTTGTACTCCACGACCCTCACTGGCAGCAGAGAGTCAGTTGCAGGTCTTCTTGCCTGCATGTCCCCCTTCCTCTCCACCCCTCCCTCTGCAGTCTTCTGGGAGGTAAAGCCTGGATTTCCCCGTTTCCACTCTCCCTACCTCTTTAACAACTAACACCTCTCACCCTCTCATTTAGAACCACTCCTCTCATTTCCTCTCCTCCCCTTTTAAACCATTATGTCCTTTTATTTAACAAGCTTTCTCCTCCCCTTTATCTCTATGCCTACCTGATCCCTGATCCTGTACCGGTGCCATCATATACTGGATATTATTTTTCCATTGGAACTGTACCAAACATTCAGCCATAGTTCTTAGTGCCATAGTTTTCTAAAACAGCGCCCAGCTTTGTTTTACAGTTGTGATTTTTGTCACGTTTTCATATGTGTGTCTGTGCATACAGTTTATACGTAAAGATCCTGATATTGTTTGCTCTTTTCCTTCTCTTCTCTCCTCTCACCTTCTCCAAATCCATCAGATGAGTAATTACCACTATAATGTAATAAGCAGTTATGGCAGAGATATTGTTTTATATTTGCTCAGTGTTCCCCCTGCACCAGGTCTGTGCTGCCTGGACCTGTCTGATTGTTCTCCTTGATTACAGGGTCCTCCCCTCAACACATTAAACTTCCTAAGTGTGTGTGAGCTGGGGCGCCGTATAGCTCAGGCAGTGCCCCATATGCAGAGGCTACAGTCCTCGCTGCAGCAGGCCCTGAATTGGATAACCCTTTGCTGCGTGTCATTCACCCTCTCTCTGCCTCCCCATTTCCTGTCTCTCTCTACTATCCTATCAATTAAAGGCAAAAAGCTCAAAAAATATACTTGTGTGTGTGAGATGGGGTGTGGAGTTTATGGAACAGATTCACTGATGGCCAAGTGTTTTATCAGCATGAGTGTGCATGTGTCTCTGTGCATGTGCAGTATGCGAGTGCTTACTTGTATATGTGCATGTTTGCAATATATTGTACATGCGGTTGTGAACGCAGGTGTGCACATTCTCTCTGTATTAAAGCCTTCCAAGAATCAGTGAGGAGGACTTGACATCTGTGTAATTTATGGCACGCTAAGGATTTTCAACTCTCAGTGAGCAGCTGCATGGCAAAGCAACAAAGAGAAGCACTACCAAATTACAAAGGTGTCAAGCCTGGGTGGGTCACATGAATTATCTTGACCTTATATTTTATGTCTTTTTCAGTGGATCCTTAGAGTCTCTATTTTCTGCTTAATAGGTCTAATACAGAGTCATATATTACACTGTAGTGCTTATACAAGATAGTATTGCTGACTTAGCCTGTATGTAGACTTAAAGCAGAGCTGCTTAAATCCCTGCAGAGTTGTTGTTCTGTAATGCTGTGTAATTATTTAATGCCTGCTATTACAACAAAGGCACATACTGTTTTTTAAGACAGTTTTATTTAAGACATTCATGCTGATGTGTTAAAAGAGATATACAAATATAATAAATGTTAAGGTAGACCTGAGAGCTTAACACACTACAAATAAAGAAAACACATGTAAATGGACAAAACACACACAATTTCAGAAAACACCCTCACCCTATATGATGCCCTTGAGCACTCACAGCACACACACAGCTCAACAATTTCAAATTTGTCAGCTCGGTGTGTCACAGGACAGTGTCATTCTTTTCTACCAGGATATGAACATGTGTAACTTCCACAAAGCTGGCAGCCAAGACAAAGAGGAAAGTGAGTATCTGAAATCAGCTTTAGGCTCCATTCAGTTATTAATAAGCGCAGGATCAATTGATAAAGTCACACTACACACATGCATGCACACACACATTTCTGAGAGGAATACCAGATGACGGACAATGACACACTTACCACAACATCATCAGGAAGCAACCTTGTAAACAGGAACGACTGGGAGGAGGCTCGGCCTTTTTGCTGTAGAAGAGAAACAGAGTTCATGGAGGCATTTTTAGACTGACCGTTGCAAATACACCTGTAATCCTGTCCCCTCTTCACCCTCTCTGATTCTACTTCCCTTTCTATTTTTGATGTGATGAATCTTTCCTCCCTCACAAGTTTGACTCTTTTGTTAACGCTTTGCTGCCCAGGCTGTCTGCACACTAACATAAAGTAAAGACATACATATAGTGAAGCAGTTATTAGACCAAAGTCACCCTGAATAATTTGTTTTCTTTTTTTTTGAAACAAAATTAGATTGCTACTACGCAACATATAAAAACCTAAACTCAAATGAAATAAGTTAGGGTAATAAAGATAATCTATAATTATTAAATAACATCATTAATTTGTGTTGGTAAAGTCCTTTCAACCTTTTTATTATCTGTGATTGTATAGTTTTTCATTTTGGTTCCAGTTTAAAGCCTGTTATGAGCCTTAAGCTAGATCATTGTGTATCATTGTGTGTGACCATGGGGTTATGGGCATCATAAACTAATACAAAACATCACATCATCTGTAAAACTGTTCACAGTAGCTTCTGTAATCAGTATCCTCTAGTGACAGGACGTGTAGCTAAACAGGGGAGTGTGAATCACTGGTGGTTACATTGAAGTGATATCCAATATTAATAGAAAAAAAACAAATTCAACTAATTTTGAACAAGTCATATTGTTATAGGCAATAGCTAGTATGAGCATTAAAAACTCTTATCTTATCTTATCTTAAGAGCAAAAATCACAAGTTCAGCCTAAAACACAATTCCTCTATACTGACAAAGAGCTGTCTCCAGTGGTGGGAAGCAGTATCAACGTAGACTTGTATTTTCTTCCACTGAGGTCAGCATGCTAACCAGTAAGCCCCAACCCATCTGGTCACTTCCTGATCTTCCCAACTCACTGTAGCCACCAGTTTGTTTTGAAGACATATTGCTCCTCGGACATCATATTATAACCTCTTATGTTAAAGGCAACTATTGGCCAAAGGTTTTGTTTAAGCAACCACATTCAGTGGCAGAGAAAGCCATGCATGTTGTAGAATAAATGCTCAGATCTGGACATATGTGTAGATTATAGTCTAATATTTATTTTAATATTTATTTGAAAATAAAAGCAGAGGCTGCCAGAGTGAAAATTAAAAAAAAAGGAAAAAGCCAGCTTTTAGTGCTCTGCAGTAATTCAGTAGTGCTCTGTGCACAGTTTTATTAATTCTACAGCCATTCACAGTACAGTAGACCTACGAAGTGTTCATTAAAGTTTAGTACAGTAGAGAGCAGGGAAGTCCCTTGTGAGCCAGGACAGGGAGGGGAGGCTGGCAGAGGAATGCTGCTGTACACAGCCTCTTGGAGCTGAACAAAACCAGGCATTCCTCATGGAGGTGTTTATGCTCTGCAGTGTGGTGTGGCCCATCCTCACTGCATCTGTTACTGTCTTCATAATGTCATCGTCAGCAGCGTACTCTTCCAACAGATATAAAACAAAAGTTACAAAAGGAACGTTGACACATGGTTTGGTTTGGCTCCGCTTTGGCACACCTTGAAGAAATAATAACGTTTCACTGTTACTTTTCGTAATTGACCATTTGTTCTTTTTCCTATACTCATTTTGTTAAATATCAACCAGAGATTGGTGATTTAAAACACATTTTAAACTGTTTTTTATGTGCTGTAGTCATCCCACAGGTATAGATATTTCATACATATGACAATATCAATCATTATTAATATCAGTAGTTCTAATCAATGTGAAAATTTGGGTTCTTTCTCGGCAATAAATCTTTTCCTTTCTTTGCTCCAGCTTGAAATTGCAAGACAAGTTTGGGCTATTTTCTTTGATCAGTCCAGCCAGAAAACATGTCCTGACTAATGTTAATACTTTGGTTCCGTTTTGACACCTAATAAACGTCAGTGATGTGTCTGACAGACCATAGGCTACATGTTCATACTTTATGAGGTAGCTTTGTTATCAGAGACAGACTGCATTAGTTTTATGGCCTACCCTTGTGCATAACATTTTGCATGTCCTTAAATTTGTATTGGGAATGAGTTTAAACTTTGAAAGCCACTTTGCGTCTTACAAAAAAAGAAAAAAAAAGAGTTTTACCACTGAGGACATGATGGTACAGTTATGTCACAAAACTGCTGACATACCTGCTGGTGAACTAGCAGGCAGTGATGATAAAGGTTGACATTAGAGTTGAGGATGTGACCTGGAAGGGTCCATATCAGCTGTGAGAATTATATACCCGTAGATTAGCAGCAGTTTGGCTACAAACATCAGAGTGACTGCTGTTGGCTCCGGTCCAGAGGCTCTCTGAGGAGAGGGAAACTGACTGACTCTGTATTTCCTCCTTAACATATACCCTCTATTGCACATGTACCCCAGTATCTTTCTGCCCTAAGTTTGCTGCTATATTTTTTACGTTTTTTTTGGGGTGTCTATTCTACTGCTTGGCACATTTCAGTGTCTGTCTGTCTGCCTTTTCTATCTTTCCTGCTCTCAGTCCTTGTTTCAATAGAGTGCATTCCAGCAATTCTTCACTGTCAGTCTCTCTCTTATTCAGACTCATTCGTTAGCTGCTGTTGACGGATCCTTGCTGAGACATGAAGACTTTGAGCAGCTATAACTTCGTCGAACTGGCCACAACCGACTGACATAGAGACTATAAAAAGTTGTATTATTAATGTTTTATGCCACTCTAACATTTAGGGTAGTGTTTGCCGTTTTCTGTTCTTATGCTGAATATGAATGACAACCACTGATCTCCTAAATTTTGCCCATTTCGTTTTTGTTTCATCCAATTCAGCCACATTCCTACCTCCAGGACTGGGAAACCTGAGAGCAGGGGTGAGCGGTCATACTCGAGGCTTGAGGGGCCAACTAATGGCTTCCCATTAGTCCATTTGGTCTACACGATCCTCTATTATCTCTGAGACACGCGCTGGAGAGAGTCTATCCCCACGACTAATCGAGGGTCAATTGTCTCTCCCCTTGACACTGATGCATGTGACAGCAGCCAAATGTGCACCTCTACACACTCACACACACACACACACACATACATGCAGGCAACCGCACACACGTCCGCAATCCATGGTCCTTTGTACAACACAAATACAGTAGATCCATGTTTTTTATCTAGAAAAGCTGACCGCAGGGGGAGGACCCAGCTATGCGATTACTGCGTCAAATTAACCGCTGAAACTTTTCAGCCAACTTCGGAAAAATGCATGAAATCAAATGGCCTCATTGTTCAAATCAAGGATTAGTTCAGGGTGCTGTGACCTTCCCCGGATCTTCTGAAAAGCTCTTCAATATTTGAGCGAGTGCTGTCATTTCTCATTCAGTTGTTAAGCATAGAGGGCTCTCTGTGCTCCATTCATGGTTGAAAATGGTTGTCAGCTTGGGACACTGAGCATGTGTGTGTGTATGTGTCTGTGCGTGTGTGAGCCAATATGTGAGGGGGTGTGATTTCATTGAACACATTGAAGGTGTGCTTTAACATGTGTCAGCGCTCTTCAAGTGCAATTTCTTTAGGCCTACAGATGCATATACAGTAGTTTTATGAATGTTTTGTATAAAGTTCTTGTCTGTGACAGATGGCCACCTCTCAGCGGGGTTGTGGTGAGATGTTACAGTCACAGGTGTGTGTGTACATGTGTGAGAGAGAAAGTCCGCGTGTGATATGCAGGTCTCTGTGGGAAAATCCCTACCTCTAGTCAAGAACCTGCTCCTCCCTCCTCATCCCCCTCTTCCTTCTCCTCCTCCTCCTTTTTCCCATTCTCCTTAACCACCAAACATTTTGAAAGCCACAACCTGAGCATAAAATAAAATATGTTTTGACGTGTACAGTCATAAAATTCTAACAGACAGTAAAAGTGGAAGAAAGAACTCACAAACGCTTGTTTATGACTGTGTTTTACACCAAAATGATGCCACCCAAAAGTTACATTCAGACCATGGTTTAGAGATTACACAATCTGTAACAAATCAGCCTGACATTTTACTGGTCAAAACTGGTCAAAATCGTCATCAAATATGGGAAGGATTTCCGCTGAAGTACAAAAAATAGTTATTTATCATCTGTGGGACATTGTAATGAAAAAGATTTGCAACATAAGTAAAATTTTACATCTACAGTGTGTAGTATAGTAGGCTAAATAGTAAAGTATAAGTAAGGACACAATCAGTCATTCCACTTGGCATCACCACTGTTTCCCTTGCTTTGCGTCGCACCGGTGTCCTAAGTCACATGTGTTATCCCATAGTGCAAGTGGCCTTGGCCAAACGTGCGAAAATGAAACACAGTGTAAATATAGCTCCATAGCTCATGCTGTTTCCTCCATTGACTCTTGTTAGAAAAACAATGGTATCCTATTATTCACTGGGCCATGATTGAACTGGAAGAAAAGGCTTCACCAACTGAAGGGACATTCTTCACAGCTACAGTACAGTGCTGTCTGAGAAACTATGAGGGTCTCAGAAATTTCCTTCAATCAGAAATGATGCAGATGTTTTTTTTTTTAATCAGTTTTGATCTTCACCTTTAAAACACATTTTCCCAGGATAAAAAAAAACCCTTCTTGCTCTTTTCCCCTTGTCATGTCATATTTTAAGTTCACCAGGTTGGCTGGCTGACTATTTTTGGGCCTGGGTCGGCTGAGTTTGCACATGCTGAGTCACTGTGGGGCATTGTTCAAAAATGTTCCCTAAACACGAGTGACCGTCAAAGGTCAGAAGTCTGAGAATAACTCCTGTGATATTTAGAAACACCTTTCATTTCCTGATGGTCTGGCTAGCCGTGATACTGAGGTAACAAGAGGAGTCAGTTGGCATGGCAACTATACCTGTGACCTCTCCAGGAATGGTAGACACATAAAGGCCAGTTATGCAATTGGCTGAATTTGCTTGAAGCATCTTTTAATTTACATAAACTCAATGAACGGAAACAGCGGGTGCAAGTTTTATTCAACTTTTTAAACTTTTAAAACTTCAGTCTTCGTAACTCACTGACCAACATTTCTTACACATATTAAATGTTGTTATTGCAAATGTGAATTAGAATTTGTCCACAAAATATAACAACAACTTGTTCAAACTAGAATAAGTATAAAATGGAAGAGTTGTGCACTCATAAACAGTGGAGGATGTGTTAACATCCTTTACTGCACAAACAGAAATGATGGTAGCCTATACCGTGGAGTCAAAATCTTGTGAGTGAGATATTGTGCAGACATTGGCCCATATCATACATTTTATCACTAGGTTGTTCATCCTGATGCACAATTGTGTAAAATTATTTGAAGTTTAAAGTCTTCCACTGCTATCTTGTGCCCATAACGTTAGAATAATTCTATTTTCGAACACATTTATTCCTATTATAAAGTTTAATTGTGGTTTGATTTTCAAAGTGATATGTTTAGAAGAGATTGATCAATAACGTTTTGAGAAGATATACACTTTATCTATCAAGAATAAATCACCTTGTCACAATCATTTCATGAGAAGAGGTCCAACTTTACGGGAAACAGTGTATCTCTATACATTTGTCTTAATTAAAAGTAAGAGCACTTTTCCCTCTGAAACAAGGAGATACTGAACTAAAGTACCTCATGTAAAAATTTAAATTACTGTAGTTAAGGTACAATACCTCACTGCTCATAAACACTGTCATTGAGTTAACGTTTTACACACTTCTGTGTGTGTTGGAAAATGTCAAACCAGATCAACAAAATTCAAATCGTTCAAAAAAAAAAAGAAAAAGAAAAAAAAAAGCCACAGGCCTTGGCCCAGTCTCAGGAATATCTGCATAAATGATTCACGGCAGAGGAAATATTGCTCAGAGCGGCAGCTGCCAGCCGGTTGTTTGTGGACTAATGTACGCAGATTATCACCCATTCCTCAGGCAGGGGGCGGGAGAGAGATACTGTCGAGCAGACCAACAGCACACTCTTGGAAATCTGCTCTTCCCTTCACCACCACCATCACCACCATCATCACCACCGCCGCTGCGTAATCAGGCAGGTCCAGGGCTGAGGCGCACCGAGCCACACAGCGCTCTGCTTATTGATAAGACTCCTTGGAAGAAGAGGACCGCAAACTACCGTCCTGACCTGCGACATTATGTCACATGCTCAGCCCGTGAGCTGGACTTTTGGGGCGCATCACGGTTAAAGAGACACTTAGCAGCTGAGAAAAGTGAAGTCAAGTGGATTTTAAGTTGATTACACTTTAAGGAAAACGGGACACTTTTGGAATAATTCAAACTTTACCTACTTCTGGATAGTTTTGCCTTGTGAAGTTTGGACCTTTGCTGCTTAGAAATGTCATAAAGTCTTTTATTCATTTCATTTGTCGCTATCATTTTGCGCTTTTCGCCGAACACGCACGCTTACGGTGTACACGCAAGGTGAACTGAACAGAGAGGACTGAACATCACGCAGAAGGAAAAGTTTGAGGTTTCGTGTTTTTACACGGTGGGTGACGCTGACCGAGCGCGAGCGCTTTCTCCCTCTTCTCCTTCTTCGGGTATCTCAGCTGGAGACGCCACACAGCGGACACGCCGTCTACGCGCGCGCAGTCCCGCA